>JAPMOQ010057252.1:497718-508736 GCA_026543055.1 Argiope trifasciata | reverse complement strand
TTTTTTCTTGCGAAGTAATGCTTTATATAATGAAGAATGCTCATAACTTTATCTAAATGCAATAAGGAAAAATTAAACAATATTTTAAAAAGTTACGATAAATTTTTATAGTAATGAATAAAGATTATTTAAATTTTTAAATATGTCATGTTTTTAAAAGAGATTAAAAAGTATCAATTCATTTCGTTTCGCTTATTCTTGATTTCTTCAAATTGTTTGAAAATTCTTGAGTGGGATTTTTAGAGATTTGTAGAATATTAAAATTTTTAATTTGGTGTTTTTTTTTTTTTTTTTTTTTTCATTTTAAAGTTTTGTGTGGCAGAAATTTTACAAGAGATTTTCAGTAGATTTTGGTTCAGTTTGACATTTTTTGTCTGTCTTTAATGAAGATTTTAATCGAATGAAAAAATTTTACGCACCAAAAAATGAATACACATGAAAGAAAATTCATTTTGGATTATCATACAATTCAGAATATATTTACAGTTTTAAATACCTTAGTTCATATAAAAGTTGATTAAAAGCATATTGCAAAATTAGCATCAATTAAGCAGACAAAGAAGAACACAATTTAATATAATCGAGTTAATAATAAGGATAAAATTATTATTATTATCTGAATAATGGTGAGATGAAGCAAAAGAAAATGTACACTTGACACAGAGGACACGGAATCTGTCTTGCATGTTATAAGGCGTGAATTCATAACAACATTCTATTTAAATTTTAGAGGACCAAAAATATTTTTTGCACATTTTTAAAACATGATTGGGTGCAATCTTGACATATTTTAAAATTCCTTGAAGTATCCTGGACTTTTATTTTTACGTTTATCATATCTAATTTCAGATTATTAAATCTCATAATAATTTTTAACGTTTTTTTTTATCGTAATTGCTTGCAGTATTTTTATAATATGCTATAGAGACGAGATGCCATATGGCCATCCAGATTTATCTTTTCTTACTTGAATAACATGAAAGTTATAGTGCTTAAAATTTCTATTGACATAAAATACCTACTCAAAAATGGTAATGAGGTCTTGAGCTATTAGAAAGATGTTAATTGACTTGCTGTAAGAGATTGGTTTTCGAATGGCATCAGTCTAGTTTGTTTCGTTTTTGAACTATAGTTTTCATATACATATAGACACATAGAAGAGAAATCTTTCTCTTGACGAATTTGGCATAAATTTTGATTCCTGTCTACAATTTTGGTGTAGAGGTCGCAAACAATTTTCATTAATTTATCTTGCTGTTTTTCAATGATATCATTGTCAAATTCGAGTGAAAAAAATATTTCACAGTGAACGGATTTAATACAAAATTTTAAAAGGCTTGCGGCTATGGACTAAAGTGAACCCGGTGTTGAGATCTTGGCATCAAGGCACTGGATTCCAAGTTCAAACCCAAGAAAGTACCAGATTCCGTTGAAGAACAGCCATGTAAGAGAATTTGTTGCAAATTAAATCTTTCGATACCACATTTTTCTTATTGGTATCACGCTTAAGATTAGATAGGGAACGCCAGCTCTGGTGTTATCTCCATCATTCTATCGTAATTTCCAAATTACGAGGTTCATTCCAAAATCACTCTAGTTTTGCTTCAAAACAAGATGTTAATGCAACTGAACTAAATTAAACTATTAACTGCACCATTTGATTTAATTAAGAAGCACATTTTAATTTTCATTTATCATTCGCGTTCTATTTTTAATTATAATGATTATATATGCGATGCATGAAAAGAAAAGATGGATTTAAATCCAAAAAGAATTTTCTTCAACTTCGGAAAGGCTTAAAAAGGCGATTAATAATTTTAGGTGATATTCTGAAAACTAGAGAACAATAACATTAAAATATTACAATCCTAACATATCCTTTTCCAGTTTGATTAAGAGACAAGAAACCATATCATCATCAGATGAAACCTTATATATTCACAAGGAAATCACTATTCATAAAAGGATGAAAGGGATCATTAGCCATAGTGAACTATGGCATTTCGCTGCGATTAATGGATATAGTTAAGATTCTGACGAGTGATTACAGTCTGTTAATGACATCCGATTAATCAGAAGAATTTGATTTACTAGAATTCAATAAACTCATTAACCGTGTTGGTTTCGCCTGTTTCGATCACAATTAAATTTTGCAGGAACTTGCTGTCTTTGGATAATAGAAAATCAATGTAGGTGACTGGGATGTTGCCAACTCACGTATTACAGAAGTCAACCTTGCATTGGCTAAGGAATGTAATATTTAGGGGCTGAAGAATTCCCCTACTAAAGAGGTCATCCGAATTAGACTGACGAATTGAATTTTCTTATCAGTAAAATCGTCTAAGTTAACAAGAATAAATTTTTAGAGATTTTCTCTGTATTCTGATGATACTATTCAATATTCTTTTGCTAGATAATGTCATTCTGATTTTTTTGTTTTTGTTTTTATTTTTAAGATTTATAAAATAATACGGAAGCAATTATTTTTTTTCAAGCTCCAATGAATCATAACAAGAAAATTGTAGAAAATAAAATAAATTTTTTACGAATACAAAACTCCCTTCGATTGTAGAAGGTCTGTTCTGCGATTTATTGTTTTTGCTTGCTTTCTCTATATTTTTGCGAGAAGCTCTAATTCAGTCACGTCACTAGATTAGCATTTCGTATTAAAGCTAAAATTGTAAGCAATATTACAGATGCCAATAGAAGGAATTCATTTCGTTCTTTGTGCTTTTCGATTGCACCTGAGCAATTTAATTTTGATATTTGCAATACACCTTATTGACAAAACAATAACCTGTTGATATAGCTAAGCCTACATTTAAATGCAGTTATATGACAAATGTTTTTAAGTTTTCGTGCAGCGACTTAGCTTTTCTTTCAGAAGCTACAGCACACTCGGCTTAAATCACAGGCAGTTCATCAAAGGGCCTGTAAAGTGCCACAAGTAACAATAACAACAATTTCATGCTAATTGGAAAGTGTGAAATAGATTTCGTTCTAGAAGTGTATGAATGCAATGTACAAATCTGGTTTAAAGCATCTAAAATAAAGCGACTTAGGAGTTTATCCTAATAAAAAATTTTAAAAAATGTCCAGAATACTCATGTTGAGAAGTTACAAGTGATAGATTTAATTCAACTAAACACTAACTATAGTTTCAGCAAACGACCACTTCTCAAAATGCAGCTAATAATTAATGAATGTTCTTTTCCATTAGCATAGCACTAATCGTCACCTCATTAAAATGACGATGGCATCAAATGCCGTTTCATACTTGTCAAAAGCTGGAGGTAGTAACCAAGTGTCTTCAATTGAAGTATTGCTAGTTATCATTAATTATTTGCTTATTTTCAAATATTTTGCGTTTAACATAAATGTTTGGCGTAAAACGTGCCTCATTAGTGCAGATATCAGACTAGGGGGGAAATACAATTATCACAATTATATATTTGATACTTGATAATATATTAACGTAGGAAAAGGAATTTGATTCGAAGATAGGTTATTTATTGAGCTCATAAAAGCATTGATTTTAAGAGTACTATTGAATATCCTTTTAAGTGGTTTAGAGTAGACTATTACAATTAATTCAGACAAACAGCACAGTTTTATCATTAGAAAACTTATATTCTAATACGAATTTTTCATGTGCATTTCTTTGAAATCTATGTAACATATCGTTTTAAATTTTAGAATACTAAAAGTGCATAAGACATGAAGTGCACTACATTACTTAATAATAGTTAATGGATAAATTTATCATTATTATTTTCATGCCACAGTTCGAATGATTTTCCTTTCTAGTTTGTTTTCTAATTGTCTTTTAATAATCTTAATCGGAGTCATAAAGTTTTTATATTATTTTAAGATTCTAGTCTTTTTTATAGATACTTCAAACTTCTGATTAAAATCAATTTCTTTCTTAGGATTTGATTTTTAAAAAGTGCAGTCAGTGAAATGATATATTCGAACAAGTTTTCGAACAAAACGTTTTTTATTGGAACAACTTTTCGCATTCAAAAAGGTAACATAAAAAAATTCTAACATAGCAAACAAATGTTTTTCAGAACGTTTATTGAACAGTAAAACATCCATTTATATAGATCCATTTAACATTACATGAACAATTAACATTATAGCCACTCTCTCCATCTCTCCTGCCTTCAACAAACATTACACCACTAAGAAAGGAACTCTACTGAAAAAAAGATAATACTTATAATCAACCACGAATACATTACATCAAAAAGGAAGTGAATGAAAAATTGAAAGACAGAAATCACATTTACGGCCAACATAGGTAGTGTGGCACCGGTACAGACTGTACCAACTTTCCATCCTTGCAAGATTTCTTCCGCCACACTAGAGACAGAAAAATCAGAAGATGACAGTTGACTACGACACTCAGGCCTGCCGGATGGCGTTGTAGTTGTCTCTGAGGGCGTAGCGGCCTTCTTCCATGGCAGCCAGCCCTTCTTTCAAGAAGGCCTCGACGCAAGGCTCTTCCACGCAGACGTCGGGGTTGCTGCGCTTGTAGAAGACTCTTCTCTGTCTCAAGGGTACTACCAGGAGACTGGCTGTACTCTCGCACGGGGCGTCATTTCGACAAATGGTCTGGGTCTGCTCGATGAAGCTGCCATCGCAAGATTCAGAAGTCAAGCCGTAGGTTTTGCCCTGAAAGGAATTTCGAATTATTGTAATTAATGTAGTATTCTATATTTTAATTAATCAGCACTCCATCTCCCAGCAGCTGGAATCGGGCAGCAGTTAGCTGGCGGCAAGGTTCGAAACTGAAATGCTCCAATTTTCGAGACCCGATTTCACCGAAGAACCATCGGTGCAATTAAATTTTAATAGGATTGAATTACTTCTTGTTGTTGTGGTGTGAAATTTTGGAGATGGGATGCTCTGTCAGGTATTGGTTTTGTCATTTGATCGCAGTATAAAAGGATGAGGTCCGTTCCAAAATAGCTCTTGTGTTACTTTAAAACGAGACGTTAATATAGCTGAACTGTTGCTGGATCATGGAACATTTCAATGAGTAGATATACGTGGAAAGATAACGTAAGTTGCGGCCATTTGAAAGAATAGCAGAAATAAAATCAGCAGGGGAAAATTTAAAAAATAGAAAAATTACACAGTTGCATTTCGATTTGACCCATATATGTAGAAATAGATACCAAAAACACAGCTTAAATAGAATAATACTACGACAAACAGAAAAAAACGTGTGAGCTCTGGAATAATTTCAAATAAATTTAATGAAAAATCAAATGATAGAGCAATTTTTCGAAACAATGTCTAAAAGTGGAAATGACAGCAAAAATATGTTTTTCGCAGTAGAACGAGTTCCTGAAATAAAAATCCATTTGAGTTTTTAGACAGGAAACCTGATGTCTTTTATTGTTAGTATTTGGCGAAGATAGCTATTTAATACCAATCACAGAGATACTATTGTTTGAGGTTTTTGGCCTTAATATCCTAAATTACCTCTGTAGTAATTAAAGGATGAAAAAGGCATGTCAACTGGCATTTCATTCTTTAGCACTTTTGCCAAGAATAATGAGTTGACATTTCAATTGCATCGAAAGATTTAATGCATACATTATCCACATGCAGTACGGTAAGGGATGTGGAAATATGATTCGATAGCCAATGAGCTTATTGCTTGGTGCCTTTTAAGAAATATCAACTATGTTGGAAGAACTGTATTGTGTATAAAGTATTTAATTGAAATGAAAACCAATAAAAATTATCATTGAACCAACTATTCGCAACAAGCCGATAGTTATAAAATGGGATAAAAATTAAAATATGAAAAATCTTCAAATCTTTTAAACAAATTTTAAGCGATTTGATTAGCTTTTTATGAAGAAGAAAAATAAATATTATGAAACTTCTAATAATGAAAACAAAATCCATAAAGTGAAGAACCAAATAATAATAATAAGTCCACAATAAATATAAAGAAAAAAATTAAAATCATTAAAAATTATCATTGAAAACTAAGATATATAATTAAAATATGCATTTCCTTAATTATCTCTAGAGTAATGGTATGTATACTTCCCATCAAATTTTTCAATCTTTGTTAGAAGTTATATAGTTTGGAGAAAGTTTTGAGTATTTTTTTCGAAAAGAAAAGAACTAAGATGCTTCGGATGCTAATCATACACCAAATTATTAATAATCAAACAAATTAATTAAGAAAATTTATCTAATAATCTAAATAAATCACGTTATTTAAGCCAATCTCAATCCTATATATATATTAATATATCATGTCAAAAAAATGACCTTTTAAAGACTATTAATTTGAAGTAATAATAGTCAATAAAACTTAAGAACCAATAAAAATTATCATTGAACCAACTATTCGCAACAAGCCGATAGTTATAAAATGGGATAAAAATTAAAATATGAAAAATCTACAAAGCTTTTAAACAAATTTTAAGCGATTTGATTAGCTTTTTGTGAAAAAGAAAAAGAAATATTATGAAACTTCTAATAATGAAAACAAAACCCATAAAGTGAAGAACCAAATAATAATAACAATAATAAGTCCACAATAAATATAAAGAAAAAAATTTAAAGCATTAAAAATTATCATTGAAAACTAAAATATATAATCACAATTTGCATTTCCTTAATTCTTTCTGGAGTAAAATCAAATTAAATTTTTCAATCTTTGTAAGAAGTTATATAATTTGGCGTAAGTTTTGAGTAATTTTTCGAAAAGAAAATAATTAAGATGCTTCGGATATTAATCATACACCAAATTATTAATAATCAAAAAAATTAATTAATAAAATTTATCTAATAATTTAAATAAATCACGGTATTCAAGCCAATCTCAATCCTATAAATATATTTTAATATATCACGAAAAAAAATTTCCCTTTAAAGACTTTTAATTTGAAGTAATTTAATTATCGCCTGACGTTCTTATGATTTTATTTTGGCAGCTGTATTTTTGATAACAATATAATCTCCTTCTTTGCAAGCACAGTTTCAGCGACGTTTTAATTTTTATTATTTTCTCATAACTAACATTTTTGATTTCTTAATGCATCAAAACTTTTTAGTAATCGACAATTTATCTCATACCCCCCACCTACACAAGGGACCGAATAAATCTTTAAATTTCCCCACAGCGATCGTTTGCCAGTATAACGAGCATCAGTAGGACATTTCTAAATTAATCGCACTTGTGAAATTCGCAAGGGTCTAGTTTTGAGGATCATTAAGACGTCCGGATATTACCGCAGAGAAAGATACAGGAGAATTTATAGTTTCAAATATCCACTCACTTACATTAAATTTATTTTACCCAATGCGAGAAATTCTTTTTCATTTTAAAAAATAGTTGCAATTTATTAATTTGAAATACAATTTAAAATGACATTTAAAGGGATTAAAATGGATTCAACAGAGAAAATTATGGAAATTTGAATTATAAAAAATGTTTTGAGATGGGGGGAGAGGAGGTGGAGAGCAAGAGAATGTTTGCTCAGAAGCAGAGTATGTTCAATATTTACAAAGAACTTTTTTTTCTATCTTAATATGTTTTAAATAAAATTTTTACACAGCTCAAACGTCATGTAATTTGAAAAAAACTACAAAATAAATATCTTTCCTTATTGGTAGTCTCCTAGATCTCGTGCCAAGAATATAAGGTCTCAAAAAGGAATAAAAATAGGGTGGGTTTTTTGGGGTTTTTTTATACATAATAAAACTTGATGCCATAGCAATTGAAAGAATCGGATCTTGAATAGAAACTATTTTACATTATTTACACCGAAAAAAAATTATTTCTAGAAAAAAAGGCAAATAACATTTTTTTTTTTCTTTTATAAACCAACTGTTAACTATGTTTCTAAAAAATAACCTATCAGTTTTCAGCTCTTCTAATTAATTCAAAATATAAATTTTTGTAATAGTGAATACCCTTTATTCTCTTTGAAATGATTCTGTGAAAAGCTTTTTTTTCTTCAAAACACAAATCGCCCTAAGCCTGAAGCTAAAACTATTATATACCACCCTATTCTATTTAACAATGAAGTTTTGAGACAACTCCTGAATTCACTTCATTTGATAATCTGCAGATGAAAAAACACATAAAACAAAATCGGGTGAAAAGAAACAAAAATTAAATCCGGAATCAGTTTTTATTCAATGACGCCACAGCCGCATGACACATTTGTCGTGTGGCTGTTACAAGTTACAACTGCTGTTTATAACTAAAGTATCAGTGCAGGTTATTTAACGCTTTGCATGGGAATGATGCCTCTCGGTCACCATTCAAAACGGCGTATCATTTTGACTTTTTACTAATTTATTTTGATCACTAAAAAATAATTACATAGAGATAAGAAGTGAAGATGGATTTTTCGCGAAATTCAACTTAAATGGACTATATGCATTTATTTTTCGGAGTAATAAATAAAACCGAATATTAGGTAATAATTATGTATCAAATTACTTTATCCCAGTGGAAAGAGTTAATATATACCTATTATCTTGTGCTTTTTTGTTCCAAAAATATACAAATTTACCAAATCGTAATTGGAAAGTAACAACTTTGATATAAAATGATTCCGTTGTCGATTTGAGATGTATGTAATAAATTCCTAAATACCGAAATCTACTTTCTTTTGCTTGCTTGCTGTTTTTTTTTTGTTGTTGTTGTTGTTGTTTAATTGCTGATACAAAAATTCAAATTTTAAGTTGCGTGTTTTGATAATATTCTACTTTAAACTCATTGTTTACTAATTATTTATAAAATCCTAAAAATTTTATTCATTTTTTTTCTTTATAAATACTAAAATTATAACAAAAGTAAGATAAACCTAGCAGTTACTCCACATCTACACCTATTAGTTGTCGTGTGCTGCTGCAGATTAATATATATATTTTTTTATGCAGAAGCAAATTCAGTGAAATGAATTAATAACAAAAATGTACATTCGTTCTACAGATTTTGTAAAACTATCCTTAGTATTTATTTCTCATAAAATTACAAACTAGTGAAAAAATCAAATTTTTTAAAACACTGACAATGGTCAAATTTAATAATTCTTTTTTATTATTTTCCCGTGAAAATTTTTGAGTTAAAAGTGTATTTGACAAAAGCATTCCAAAATGTTAAAGAACGAGCAAATGTTAATGACTTTTATGGATTTAGGTGGAAATGGATTCATATTTGCTCATAAATTGCTTTCATGATTATTAGCAAACTTGTCCTAGTTTCATGTTCTAATTGGATTCAGAAATAGACAGGCTATTTATCACCGTGTCATTTCCGAATGTCGAGGGTATGAAACGTCTACTGGCGCTTTAAATATATAAAGCGTTTCGAGCTTCAGTAATGAGCTAGCGATATGATTACTACCTAAATTTTAAGAATTTTATAAGTAAAGTAAGCTTTTATATGGACCTATCAAAGCAAAATTTTAAATTAAAAAAAAATTATTCTGGTACTTAAAAGTTTTATTTTTAAAGGTTATTTTGCGACTGTTTTTGAGATGTTTTGTGTGAACACTAATATGATATTAATTTTTTAAAATTATTACTTTAATAATATACTTGATAATTAATCCTCATAAAAATAACTAATTTTATGAATTGTGTGGAAGGTTTTTACCAAGAAATCATATGATTTTTGTATAGTTTTCAAGAATTGTTTTTTTATGTTTTTTGTTCCTTTTTTTGTTGTTGCTGTTTATTCGAAAATCAAAAACTGAATATTTTTAAAGCTTTTTTATTTCTCAATATATTTTAAGAACTGTTGCTGAAAATGTAACTTTTGCAAAATTGAAATCAATACTTCTACTTATACAAATTAAATAATACTTTTAAAAAATTACTAAAAATATATTATTTTGTGCGCTGTGTGAACATTAATATATTCTTCTTGATATAAATGTAAATAATTGGCATTCATGTTTAAAAGCAACTTAAAAACTTTGTTTCAAATTTTAGTATTTTTTTGTCCTTAATAATTTATTTTAAAAAAGGATGCAGAAAATATGTTTTAAGCAATATTTTTTCCTAGTAAATTCTCAATTAGTAAATAGTCTAGTATAATAATTCTCCTAGTATTATTCCTACTAAATTAAGCAATTTTCTCAATGTTTTTTAGCTGCTAACTTGGTAGTTGAAGCTAGTCAGTTTTACAATATATATACATATATGATGTGTAAACGGCGCTCCTAAATTATTCTCTAAAGCAACTTCCATTATATATTCCATGAATTGAAGTGCGGGCTTTATGGAAATTCATTTTCTCAATGACTCTTGAAGATCATCTGCTTAATTGGAATACTTAAAACTGAAGCATTTATAGAGAACTTCGAAATTCTTCAAACATTTCGATGCAAGTTGCCTAGAAACGTTTTACGAACTTTCACAATTTATAGAGCAATTTCCCACAAAAGAAGCGATAAGTAAAATTAAATGACCTTTGAAATTCTGCACCGATGATATACTTTTCTCCGAGCAACGGAATATTTATACGAAAAGTGGTGGATGGCAACCGGAGACATCTAATGTCAAGAGTTGATCAGTTTCCATGACAACGGTGACCTGAGAGCGGATGCTTTTCCTACCAATTACCAATCTCGGCATAAGTATTCCTGAAAGTGCGCAGAAACGTGAGACTTACGTTTGCTATGAGATTTCTCCTGAAACTTGTTACTTCTTGAGCTCGTACTATTTTTGGAACATAATTAGTGTTAAATTATTGGTAATAGTAGTGTAATGTGACTGATGTTTTCGGGTTAATAATTTTTATCCTTGGGCTTGCTTACTTTCTGGCTTCGAATCTTTTTTCTGACAGCAATAACCAGATCGTTCTTAATATGTAATGTTTAAATTTTGGAATTCCAAAAATTCTTTTTTTTATTCGATACAATAAAGAGATATTGATACAGACGTTATATTTATTTCATCTTCGGAACCACCCTGATAAAAATATATTAAGGCTATTCTAACCTCTAATTGTAACAAGTTAATAG
>JAPMOQ010057252.1:455554-497318 GCA_026543055.1 Argiope trifasciata | reverse complement strand
ATGTGTGTGTGTGTGTGTGTGTGTGTGTGTGTGTGTGTGTGTGTGTGTGTGTGTGTGTGGAGAGAGAGAGAGAAATCCCCATAAGAATTTTAATAATATATTGATACTATAAACAATATTTTCCCTATCAAAATGAGGTATGAAAAACGAGGGAAAATTAATTTTTTTCTTGTTCCCGTCACTTCTGTTTGGCCGCGCTGCTTGTAAATATGCCGCCTGCCTCCGGAGGAAGAATAGAGCGAACTTTAAAAATGAAAAGTCCTCTTCAATGTCTTCGAATGTGCCATCGACTTCTGAAATGTTCTGAATGTGCCATCTACTTCTGAATATATATATATATGAAAGAAAAATATATATGAGAAAAACTTACGCAAGTGTAGCACACTTCATGCCAGTTGCATGCTCTCAGAAGTAAACGTTTCAATGGGCCGTCAGGCATGATGTCACTCAGAGTTGTACAATCACTGGTCAACGTGTCCAGTGCAGGACATTGTCTGCCTGTAAAAAAAGTATCTCAAATCACCCTCTTGATTTCATTTTTAGATGGGAAAGTATAATTAAATGGAATATTAAGTGTTTGTCAACGACATCAATAAGAAAATGGAGAATATGTCTTCTATAATAAAGATGTAAGTATTAGCAATGGATATTAGTGCATCTTATTCTTTTAAATTGCTTTTAAAATTTTACTACTAAATATCAGTTTAAAAGTTACTAGGTGGATGAAATCGTGACATCCCATGCTGAGGCATAAGAACCCGGCGAAGAATATAAAGGTTTCACCATTCATTCGTGGATGTTTAACCAAAATTATTTGAATCGACTATGCTTATGTTTTCTTTAATAGTGAATTGATCGCTTTTTTAAGATAAACACTAAAGTTGTCTCTATTCTACCTTCTAACAAAATTCAAACATTTAGTGGAAACATTAAACAAAAAAAGAATTCTATCTGAATCTATTGAAACTTTTTCCAGATCGTTAACAGAAAATATTACTGAAATTATTGCGAGCAGTTTCAAATCATAATTGAGGATAAACAAATAACTTTTTGACTTACATTCTAACATATTATTGAAATAAAAATTAACAGTTAAAGTTTCAAACAAAAGTAATTTCAAATCTTCTATTAAAATGTTTGCTATCAATAATCATATTGTTGAAATATTTGGTTATTATATTTAAGTTTTCAAATATTTTCTGCTTAAATTCTTTAAATCTCAATTATTTCAGAACTTAATATTTTTGTAAATAGTCAGTGATGTAAAAATTTTCAATCATCTGGATTATTTTGATTGAAACCTTAAATATTCGTAAATGAAGTTCTTCTTTGCAGCAATTTTCATTTCACAGCTTGTAATAGTTTTCCTGCATTCTTGATTTTAAACGTTCCTACATTATCGTATATACATTTAATTCAAAAATCATTTGAGGAAAGAATTATTTCTAGTAACTTTAAAAATTAAAATTACATTCAGTCATTGAAATTATTTATTTTCATGTATTTCTAAGATAAATAAGATATTTCTTTATGTACTGATACATTGCAATTAGAAAAACGGATAACTGTTAACCGGCATTCTCATTCTTAAACTCAGATCATAAAAACTCATAGAAATTTTATGCTGATGTTATAAGATAATGCAATATCTATAATCCTAAAAAAGGAAAGTAACAGTAAATTAGATATAAATCAATATTTCTTGTACAAGACTTTTCTAGAAAGTAGTTTTATACAGTTGAAGTTAATAATAGGTCAAAAAATGATCTTTTGTTAAAAAAAATAGCCATTTGTCAGAAACTGGTCCATTTTTTTTCTAGAAATTTCATTTTCCTTTCGAAAAAAATTGTTTTTGAATGGAATTTATTTATCTCAATGATTTTTATTTAAAATGAGAAGAAAATGAAGTGTAACTAACCATGATTTAAGTTTTTTTAATCATTTATGTTCAATAAGCTTATAACACGACAATCTTCCTTTTGGGACTTCAAATGAGATTATTCTTAAATTTATATCTAAAATTAACTAAAAAAGAAATGATTTGATGAATAAAGTTTTCTTTATTTTTTCCTTAAATGAATATTTTCAAAAAAGAGCTGCTAGAAATAGTGACAAAAGCTCTGTTATAATCAATCCTAACTTTAAAACTGTAAGTTTCAAGTTTTATCTCGTTATTTTTTGTGGGTTTCACCATTGAAATCATTCGTTCATCTTTACATTTTCATTTGCAAAATTTCAACAGTTGAAATTACACAATAAAATTTCACATTTTCATCTTTCATCAGGCTAAAATGTAAAATGTCTTTTATGAAAAATGATGACTTACTTCGTTTCCTGTTACTACTGTGATACATCTCCTCGTCTTCCTCATTCTCCATGTTTCCCAGAGTCTCCCTCAGTCGGAAGAAGGCGTTCCGCATAGTCTCCAGGTCATAGGCTAAGTTGAGATCATTAAAAATACGATTCTGTTTGTGAACATCATCCTCATAGTCCTCCCCTCCCTCTCGCATGGTCTGAAGGGCGTCCTGGAACAGTTGATCCTCTATGTTCCTCAGGTTGTCGGTAATCTCGGATAGGCTAGTGGAAGAGGATTGGATACTCTTCTTGGCCCTTTTTACAGTCTTTTTGGAGTAGCTGCTGGAGCCATCCCTCTTGCGTCGCATGGAAGCGAAGGATTTAGCCATATTCCTATAGTACTCTCTCCTCAGCCAGTCCTGAAAAGAAGAGCGTTTCGTGGAGGATTGATGTTTAGGAACAGATCATTACTTCTTAGCGTCTTGCAGGAAAACAAAGGGCCTTAAACGACTCTATCTGCTATGGAAGATAATTGCGTCGAGGCCTCTACCTCGTCTTATAATTAATCTTTGAAATTTGATTTGTTAAACTTGGAAAGAAAAAAAAGGATCTTTTGGACGTGTGTTTGAGGAGCGATAATACACGTACTTCAAGTAATGCTCTAAAATTCCAAGATATTAATTGAAGAATTGAGTTTGAAATTAAATATTCTACTCATTTTTTTGTATAGATACCGTGTTATAAAAATGAAGAGCATCTATTTTAACATTTTCAAATATGCAGACACCCGAAACAAAGTTTTTTTAAAATTTATAATATAAGTTAATGGGTTTCAGTGTATGTAGTATAATCCCTTAAGAGATCACTAAATATTAGATGCGGACGCGAAGAAGGAAAGAAATTTCGAAAAAAATTACTGCTGTTAAAATAGGAAGCAAAGACATGTTAGAAAAACAATAAAACATTACTTACCCCATTTCAGTTCTTGGCTTTAAAAATTTATATTATTAATTCATATAAAAGTTATTTAAATTTTCAAAATCCATTGGAATAGGAAAATTTAAACGAAAAAAAATACTTGCTATTGTGATCCAAATTATGAGAATTTTATTCCTGAAAATTAAAATGTTAAGAATTGACTTCTTTATAAGTAATCACAAATTAGCAGATCGTAGCAAATGGTATTATTTATGTTCCTTTAATATTATAGTTCATTAATATTCTGATATTCCTTATTCGTTACAATCCAAAATATAAAACAATTGAAACTAACAAGTCAAGTCTTAAAAGGAATTTTCGGTACTTTAATTGAGTAACGTATGAAAAGTCTTTTTAAGTCAAATATTGCAAGAAAACAAAGGTTAAAAATAAAATTTGATAATATGTGGTAAAGGTGCTTTGTTTTTTCATCTCAAAAGTGATACCACAATAATTTTCTCTGTGTTATAGATTTAAAAGTTAAGCTTTACAATTATAAGCCGACTATAAATGAATTTCATAATTCCAAAACACTTTAAATTAACATAATTAATAATTAACATAATTCCAATTTTAAAATTTTAGGAAAGTTACTTTCAGGATGATTTTCTAGAACAAAAATTTTAAATAGAGAAATGGAGGAATTTTCTTTATTAACTCGAAGTAAATGTACTTTTTCTGAAAGAAATAAACTATCAAAAACATCCAAGGGTTTTGAGAAAAGTATTTTTGAAAGAGTCGAAGGGATCTTGAGAAATTTTTTATAACCCTATCCGAAGGAGTAGAAAATAGAAAGGGCTGTCATTTCCATCTGTTGGTAATATAAAGAGACAATGCAGACCTCACATTTAAAAAAATCTTTCATTGTTATGTACAGACACCACTACATTTGTAAAGCTGAAATTTGGAAAATTGTAGAGAACAATTGAATGTTATATTTACTCCCTACTTCTTAATATTGTGTACGGAGAAAACCATTTTTAAATAAGCGAAATCATGAAATAAACTCTTCTATTCAATAACCCAACTTATTCTAAATTAAACAGTGAAATTCATTGAAATAATAGCAATAAACAAGGTAGTAACAATCTATATTGTACCTTCATCCTATGCATCTTACTGAGTGTCCAAAGGCAAAAATTAGGAAGGAGAGAGGGGTAATTATACCGTTACAAATATATTTATAATGTTACAAACAGTAACAAAAAGACGTTAAGGATTAAAACTTTTGATGAGATTTGGAGTTTCCTTTTTGCTGTTTACTGCCTGTTATCTATGTAAAAATTCAAGATTAACTTGAGAAATAAATATTTTGAAATGCTTCTATTTAACTATATAAAATTCCAAATCAACGATCAATATTTTTTAAATTAATGTTTGAAAATGGATGAAATCTTATATCTCTCCCACCAACCTTAACTATTTAACAATAGGGCGTTGTTGTTTTTAATTTTGCAATCAGATTTATTTGTTAATAAATCCAAGATGATATTATTCATAAAAGATTTGTTTACTGCCCCCATATCTTATATGACTACTCTGATTATTTGAATCGAAAAATTTTGCTGACTTCATGGATATATTTCGCTTCTAGTCATCTAAAACTGGTGAATCTGGCTATGCTCAGATGTACACCAACCTGACTAACTCTAAATGCTTGACATTGAGGAACCTGACCTGAAAATCCTGAGTGGGTGGTGCTGGTTCTTGATCTTCGGCATCTGAATCCTTCAAGTCTTGTGGCATTGGTTCGTCGCTGGACTGCCGCTTGGTTTTGTTGTGCCTGGATGCTTCCTTCTTCTCGTTCTTCTTTTTCTTCTCATTCATTTCGGCTTCATCGTCATCCTTCAGGATGTTAGCCAGTTCTTTCTGGTCTCGTTCGCTCATTTCCGATTCTTCGCTGGTTTCGCGCTTCTTGTGGCTACGAGTAACACGTTTATTCTGTGAAAACGGGTAGATGGCTTTCCAAGTCGGTTTCATGATGAATGGAGCTAGTTGACCTGATGATTGAATATGATCAGTCAACACTATATGGAGATTACAATGTGTCAGTTATAGATTCGATACTTCATAAATATTCAACATTTATAAATATTAAAAACTACAATACATTATTGATGAATCTGTTAAATTACACAAATGAAAAAAAAATGCTATATAACTTTCAATATAATATGCATTTAAACAAAGTTAAAATCGTAAGGAAAATTCCATAATCCACAAGATTTGCCTCTACAGGTTTATTTAAGAAGTAAATTTTAATTATTTATTGTGAACTTGTCACATTTGCGAACTCAATTCTATTAATATATTGACTGTTCTAGAATGTTAAATTATTTATACAAAAAAAATTATTTGAAATTTTACCTTGTGGTTTGATAAGATTGAAAAGTAAGAATTAAAAAAAATCGGCTTTTTAAAATCGTTATGAATACAAATGGATATACTATGAAAAAAAACGAAAGGATAATTCTTACTTAAATCTTAATTTTAAAATTCGCAAAAGCATGTGATTAAATGTTATAAAGGAAATGAGAAATTAATTTGGATTTCATAATAATAGTTAAAACATTGTTGCAGCTTATAACCAAATTAAATTTCTTTAAAGAATATTAAAATTAAAGAAAAAAATGTCGGAAATGAAAGCAACATTGCTGAAAAGATAACTTTTTGTTTCTTGCGATAACATCCAATGATGTAATTACATCACAACCAATATTTATTTATTTAGGGAATTATTATAATTGTTTTCTTTAGTGATAAACAGTTTACAGCTAGAAAAAAGCCATTAGCCTTACCGAAAATGATACAGCCTGATAGTTTACCGCTCGAAAAAAAAGGCTATAAGTTTTACCGAAAACCTCCATAACTTTTTTTTAAAACTTAGGTTGAGAGAAGCATAATTATGAAGATCAGTCCAAAAAACATAGATGAAATCTAAATTTAGCTTACCGCTAGAAAAAAATCTCTTAGCATTACCAAATACGATTTAGAACAACAGTTTGCCGCAAGAAAAAAACTATTAGCTTTACTGAAAACAATACGGCAAGATAGCTTATTTCTAGAAAAAACGCTATTAGTTTTACAGAAAACGATATAGAACTATAGTTTTCAGCAAGAAAAAAACTAATATCTTTAACAAAAAGCTCATAGCTTTAAAAAAATTGAGAGAAACAATTATGATGAACAGTCCAATAAACTATAAAATAAATCTGAATTTAGCAGTAAAACTATTTTATAATAATTAAACAGATTCATACATGAATTAAAATACACATAAATCAAAATAATCAAATTATAAAAGGGTTCAATACTATCAATAAGCATAGATTTTCCAAACATAAATTGCATATGAGATTAGTTTTATTTGCTTTAACAGCTGTTTCGAGTTTTCGGAAAATTCGAATCTAATAGTGTTTCAAAAATTTAACGATGAAGAGCATACTTTTCAAACGCAAAGTGTGTGAAATAAAATTATGTTGTAATCAAATAACTTCTTTTAAATTTCAATAACAATTTTATATATTTATTCAAACTAATATGCATTTTTTTGTATATGGAGAAAATAAAACGTTAAAAATTAATTTATTATTTCAATTTGCTGTTAGAGAAGGGTTTTGAGTACAACGCATAATAATATTTTATTTGCCCCTTTGTTATTAATTTGGCCACAAAATATTTTAAGCATTTTGGAATTTACGAATATGTTTGAGTTTCTACTGAAATTGTAATTCAGACTGTCTCTGCTTGTTATTAAATTGTAACTACTTATTATTCATGACGAATAAACTCATCATATCACAAAATGGGGTAATTTTTCCATGACGAGTATACTCGTCAAAAATAGTAAACAGATTAAAAAAAAAAGATTACTTGAAATTTTCTCGCATAATAATCTTTTATTTGTTCCTTTGATATCGACTTGACCTCAAATTGTTTTAAACATTATGAAATTTAAGAATATGTTTGTTTTACTTAAACTGTAATTTACATTGCAAACTGTCACTACTTATTACTCCTGAAGAATACACTCGTCATAACGCAAATGTTGTACTTTTTCCATGACGAGTATAATCGTCATGGAAAAGAAATAAATCAGGAATTCCATTGTTTTTGAATATTTTCTAATATTGCTGCTCATGATAAAAAAGACAAAAAATCCTAGTGGGTTTCAACATGCTTGAGACTTATGCTTTGCGGATAATCTTTGCGCTCGAATAATCTTTGCATTTTAGCAATTATAATTTTGGGAGAAAGCATTGTCTACCAGATGTGACTTCTGCCGATATTGGGGAAATCATTTTTGGTAAATTTTCAATTCTATAGTTCCAAGAAAAAGGAATAATTCTTCGTAGTTTCAGTTTCATAATTTATGTCAATACTGTTTAACAGTTATAACAAGTACAAGTAACTCATAAGAAAAAGCTCTAAGTTGAAACTCTAATGAGTATTCGTTTAATTTCAGCAAATTAGAAATTCTTGTGAGACAAATTTTTGAAGCGTGAAAAAAAAGTGTAAATTTAGACTGTTCACGCGCATTTTTCTAACGCCTGTTGTGCTATAAGTATGTAAAATATATATATATTAAAAGAGCTATCAAAGTTACAGATAAATTTTTAATTATCTCTGTAAAATTTATTTATATTCAAGCTATTGTGGACCTGTAAATTTAGCTTTTATATTTATCCATGAAATAAAAGTAAATGGTATTGAAATGCTACACACAAAGATGGCAGATGGATGTTTTTCTCTAATGAAATGAGATTAAGTGAAACGCTTTTCCAATTAAATATTATTTTATCGTTGAGGTAACATATAAAATAACAGAAAATTAAATCCCAAAATATGGTATCGAAGTAAAAATGAATTTATTCAGCAAAATATAAAAATATATTTCTATACCAAAATAGAAAAATAAAGATCCCAGGATTGGTAATAGCATAAGAAATATTCTAATCTCAAAGGCACATATATACACTGGCGAATATAATTTGATCGAGCAGAAACAGCATAGGGATTATTCTAACCTCACAAACACATATAATTTGATCGAAAAATTTAGTAGGTGATTTTAGAGTTTTAATCCGTTTGTTTACCCAAATTCTAGAAGAAAATAGTATTTAAAGCTTATGTTTTCAATTACCGAGTAAAAAGAATTCAAAAATAATGTTATTTAAAATGGTTTCGCTTTTCATTTTGTCTTTCTTTTTATACTTTATGCAGTTACCTTTCCAACGAAATTGGAAAATTATGTACTCGATAAGGATTATCTCTTTTTCAACCAGAAGCATTAAGAAAATAACATACATTTCAATAAGAGGAATTTAAAATTCATCTTTTCTTATATAAAAAAAAATCATAATATTTCCTCGAAATGTATCTTAAAATTTATTTACGATGTTTTTCGCAATCTTTTTAGTGACATAGAGATTAAAAGGCAATGCAATTTGTTATAAATGGAACTTTTTTTAAAAATTGGTTTTATATCCTCACGCTGCCGATTAAAAATGTTTACCGATCAAATAAATTCCACATGCTATAATACCGATTAAAATACTATTTTAAGATAAAATAGATTCTATCTGTTAAATTCCTTTGCGCCTTTTACAATTTTATTTTTATGAACGAGTTTAGAAACACAAACATTTGCCGTCTTTTATTTATATTGAAACAATAAAATAAATTATTTAAAATTTATATCTCTACATTTTATTCATCTTTTACATAAAGAGATCATTTCACTTCTATTTTCGCTAACTTTTAGTCAAATCACGTTCGCAAAAAATTAAGAAAACAGCGGGAGTTGTCTCTCCAAAACTCACCTTTTTCTCACGCGGTTCAAAGAAAGTCACAAAATCTCGCACTTAATTTAATATATTTAAGTCATGTATTAAGGTATCGCATTTGTATATTTCTGAAAGTACAGACTGGCATATATTCAACCTATATTGATTTTTTCTCAAGCTCTGACCGATGTCTTATGGTTGTTAAATCTACGTACCGAATCTTTTCTATCTAACCCTTCATTTTGTATGTATAGTATTAACTTATATACGAACAGCCAGACAAACGAACGTCCTCTGAATATATTTTACTCAAAATTGGATGTAAATATACAAATTCGGTGAAAAGACTTTTATCTTTGTCAAAGTTTGTTTAATTCTCAGACAAACGGGCATTTCCCAAAAATTTGTTTGGATATACGTCAAAATCTCGAGTTCAAATTTTTTTAACTGTTACTATACTTTCACTATAATGCTATACTAGAAAGTAAAGAAGAAAAAAATACTGCCACAGATGTCGGAAGAATGAAGAATAATAAACTAAGATGCTAAATCCCCTAGAAATGTCATTTACAATCAGACACAAGATTCTTCTCTAAAGGCAGTTACCTGATCAGTCTTGATGCTTGGTTCACTAGTAATATAGGATTTAATATCAACTAATCTTTAAGGTACCTAAATTCCAAACTAAACAACTGATAGAAATAATTGATGCACTTGGAGTGTAACGCGTAATGTTTATAGTGTTCTCGAAATTAAATCTGATTTGGAACAAAATATTACATCAAATTAACTCCTTAATTTTTTTAAAAAGTTTCTAAATTTACTATACGGAAATACCTAATTTGAAGAGAAAACTGATCTTAGAGCTTGATAAAAAAAATTGAAAATTTCTGAATATTGGAAAAAAATTAGACAATTAAAAGCTATTTCATACTTTAAGAGCATGAAAGTTACTGTAAGAAAAAAGCGGGCCTATCCTGAGGGTTCAAAGAAATAATTAACTTCAAATCAAAGATCATAAGCAAGTGGTAGTGGTCACCGCAATGATTTCTCTCTAATAAATGTGTCATGCCAGAGAACGCCTTCCATGGTACTGACGAGCAATAGTCACGAAATATTAACTTGGACATGAATTCAGCATTTTTATTTAATCTAGCAAGTCATTCTTAGTGAGGGCTTGGGTGATTAATCCCTGGAATGCGATTGATAGTATCTAAAAGTCTAATTTGCGCTTTAGATGCGTTTTTCTCCATCTATTAAAACAAAATTTTAATGCAAATCTACACTTGAGGTCACAAAATTTTAACACAAATCTGCACTTACGGTCCCAAACTTTATACCAAATTTTACATTATTTAAGTTTTTTCATTTTTTATTTATTGCGTTTAAATGTTTCTTAAGTGCAGATCGACAGACAGTTTTGGCTTATAAATCAATATTAAATCCGTGTACCGAATCTTTTTTATTTAGCTCTTTTAGTTATGTAGTAATCGTATTAAATTATATTCGAACAGTCGGACAAACAGACTTCTTCTGAGAAGAGTTTACTCACGGTTTGACAGAAACCTGAAAATTTAGAGTAAGGACAATATATCAAATTTTAATCGTCAAGTTGAAATCATTTGTGGCTATCAGACAGACGGACATTTTTCAAAAAGATTTTTATTTTCAAACATGGGAGATCTAAAACGTAGAAATTCGTCAAAAACTAGGATTTGAATTTTTTTAATGATTAATATACTTTCTCTATATTAAGTATACGAGAAAGAAAAAAGAAGCATTGAGCAATGGCATCTAACAATTTAATTTCTATAGATACATCCAATAAGAGAAAAACTCGTCAATTTAAAATTGACCTAGCTTTTCTTCTTTTTTTCGGTAAATAACAAATTAATATTAAAATATTCTAAACGCTCATGTGAAATTTCTGATATTAATTTGTTGGGCAATATTTCGAGAAGGAAATATTGCTGCTGTTTAAATGGAAAAAAATTCTTCCTGAACTGATGGAAACAATCGAAAGCTAATTGACTTCTATGCATTGTATTATTACTATTTTTATACTTAATTGTTAGATTAAATATTAAAGTGGGGAGAATGTTATTTGTATTTTCTAACCAATAAAAGAAATGGGAACTTTTGAAAATGATAAAACGTGTTAACGGAAAAATTACTCTGTATAAGAACGAGCAAACATACGCTCAGGACATCAAATTCCGTTAACAATTTGTTAGAGTTCAGATACATATTTATATGCATTTTGAGGCAATTAATTGTATTTCTCTCTCTCTCTTTCTATGTATATATATATATATAACAAGGAAAACCTAAAGATGTTTCTTTGCAGTTCCAGAAATGCCGAGAAATATTATCATATTGTTTATGAAAATTTCTTTTTAACGGCATATTTTTAATTTTTAAAAAAATCTTTCAATAGAAAATGTTTTAGCAATTGTTGAAAACATTTTTTATTGATATATTAGGTAAAATGAGTGTTATTACTTTTATTTTTATTTTCATTTCTTTTTTTTCATTACATATAACTCTTTTTTTTTAATGTGCTCAGTGCCTATTATCATATTTTTTTTCTCACTTTCATTAGGTTTAGGAATAAGAAACGCTCAGATAATCGCTTGCCAGGGCAAATGCATCGAATCAATGATAGCGTTAAAAATTAAATGGGTTTGAATATTATTTCTAATTTTAGTAATGTATCATAATTCCTTTTTAATAAATGCTATTAATAAATTGAACACCAATACACTAAATTACAACTTTATTTGTTATACTTATAACTGTAACTTGAAATATAGAAAAAATGATTAAGTTATAGATTATTTTATTAAATATATTTATTGATATATTTATATATATCCTTTGAAGTAATATTTCCGGTCCAGCTGCAGTGATACTGTAATTTATGAATGTTAAAGAGTTCAAAAAGTACAGATAAACAGTATTCAATGCATTGATTAAAGTTTTATGCTATAAAACGCGCAGATATTATTTTACTCTAATGATTGCCTTATACCTTGCATGACTGTTTCAAATTATGTTAGTTCCCTTTATATTACATATAAAGTATCATTGTAATTTTGTTTCGAGTTAAAGAGAGTGATTAACTAAAAGAGACTTTGAATAATAATAGAGCATTTTGGTTGATATCGATGAAATCTTAAACAAAGCTGTGTCTTGAAAAGATAATGGATAAAGGAAGTTGAGATACTTATGGGTGGACCGATATAGCAATCTTAGTAACACGACGATCAATAAATCGTTTCTTACTGCTTATTTATAAGCCCATAGCACGCAATAGGAGGAAATTTAAAGAATCCGTAAATCTTTTATTTCATCTTTTTTGCAGAAACCTTTAAACCTATAATTAAACTAATATATATGCTAATTAATCCATCGCATATTGAGTTTCAGCAACAAATTTAAGGAAACACCGGAAATCTTTATGCAAACTAAATTTTATATTTTTAGCTTAAGAGAGAAATATGTTGTTGAATGCAATCTACCATCGAACCTTTAACAGATTGAATTTAATTTTGAGTATATTTTGCCTCAGACCAAAAATAATTGATTTGGTACTGGAAGTTTTCCAAAAAATGATACAGGATTGTTGAACTTCGAACGTGTGTTTTAGAAGCTTCAAAATGAGTTATATGAAATTTTTCTTTCACTTCACTAGCTAAAACAATTTCGATTTTTTCAATTCACATGCATAAAAAGTTGAAGTAAAACTTCTTTGGAGAGATGAAATATTAAAATCTAAAAATATGGCGATGAACATATTAAAAAATCCTTAAATTATTAATAAAAAAGTACACATGTTTAGCTGTACATGAAGTTATATAGTCAGGTTGACAGTTGATTTGTATAGATAGACATTTTATTTCGCAGAATTTTTGTCAACCAAAAAACCATGGAATTTTTTTTAATATTTTGAAATTTTTTTTTTTAAGCTTGCAGTGTGTGATAAAAATCAACGTTAATATTTCATTTTAATAAATTACTGCTGTGTTTCTTGAAGTATATTGAGCACTTATCATCCTTTCACTCAATTTTTAAAAATTGTTCTTGAATTAGAAATAAAAATAAAGAATTTTTTCCAACATATTTTTTATAGCAACTTTTTATCAAAGTGCAAATTTATAATCTTTCTGAATTTAATCTTTATATGAAAACTGCAACAAAAATGAGGAGCAAACGATGTTTTTGTAATTGTTTAATTCAACAGTTGAAATATATCTTTAGAAATATGGATTATTGGCCTTGTTTATGGTTTAAATTTCAATGGATGCCGTTAGTGTTTTAATATCTATTTCAAAGAATCTACAGAATTTTTTTATCAAACATTTAGAGATGATGCTGATTTTTTAAAATAAGGAATAATTTCAAGTCAGGAAGATTGAAAAAAGGAACAACTATTTATATTATCAAAGTAGCAATTTATTATCAATATTTAAGGAATATTTATATTTATTGACTTTTTAATTCCATATCTATAAAGCCGTAGAAAAACATCAAGAAAAAGCAAGTTACTATGCATCTACTAGTAAATGCTTGAAAAAAAAATTAATTTCTAAATGTATCATCAAAGGATTTTTGTTCGTGCATAATTATTCATTGCTTTTTCAGTAATCTAAAATTAAAATTATAACCGGATTATAAAAATTGTTCTATAGAAGGGAGAATTTATTATTCTTACCAAAAGCATCATTATTATAGAAATTAAGATATTGAATGCTAAAAAAGTTTTAATACTGAATACGTAAAGGTTAGAATTTTGAGTACAAACGCAAGTTGCATTATATCAAAATACTTCAAGAAATATGCTAACACCTTTTGTAAACTCATTAAATGTAGATAAGCATGTTCATAATATTTTCAAGTTCAAAAGCAATACTATAATTCTTAGATATAAGAATTATAATCATTTTTTACTATATTTACTGTATGATAAAATTCAAATTTCTTTAATTGAAACTCAGCGAAATTATTATAAAATACATTTTACTTCGAAATTAAGATGGCAATATTCAAACAAATCAGAACTAAAACCTAAGTTTTCCCAGATATAGAAATCAATTAAAACTGACAGCGTTTTATTGTTGATCATGACATCAGCAGGAAGTCATTAGTACTAACTGAAAACTAATTAAAGTAATAATAGAAAAAGAATCATGCTTACTAGGGTCTTGGACAATTCTCTTTTTCTCTACGGACGTATCATATGAATCAGCCACATCATCGTCTTCTACGGTATCATGAGAAATTCGAATCTTCGAACGTGGAATATGCCTTGGCAGCCTCTCCAACATCAACCCCGAGCATAAATCTGCTACTGCTGTCACTAACAGACAGAGCGCCACCTGAAATCATTATAATCCATTACATTCATTGCGTAAGATAAAAATTTTGACAATGAAAATAATTTTATAGTTTTCCACGGAACAAAATTTCGATAAAATTTTTTATTAGAATGACTGATAATGTTAATAGAGTCAATATCAAAGTCATAATCTAAGCTTTAAGTAACCTTGAAAGGCGAGGTACTTAGAAAAATTCACCATTAAGCAAAATAATTGAAATTAAGCAGGTGTATAGTTGGAAACGCAATGGAAATTAATTTGCTGTTAAGTATTTATATGAACTTAACCCATTGATTTTATAATCTTGCATTAACCCTAATTATCAATTAATTTCTTAACATTATCTTATTGTATTATTTCTTCACCAACAAATCGCAAGTAATGAAAACATGAAAATATTTTTGAATAGCTAAAGGGTATCTTTATAGACAAACATTCTCACAAAATTCTGTGGGTGTGTATACACAAGTTCACAACCAATGCAATTTATGAAAAAAAATCACATTCATTTTTACATAGTTTTACCATTTTACAATGTAATAGTTTCATTTTTATATAGTTTTCACACTATGTAAACTATATAAAAATATCACATTCATTTTTTCATTTATAGACCAACTCTTTTGAATCTTCAGAAGAAAAGAAAACTGAATTTAAGAATGAGATTATATCCCGTAAGTGTCCAGTTTTCATGCCTTGCTCTATCAAAATTCTTTATGTAGTTAACATTAATTTAGTCTCCATCTCATCAACTATCTAATTACTTTCTATCTAATCAAATGTTTCTTAACATTAGTCTTTTCTCACTTCCTTTAGATATGCATGATGATATGATAATGGTTTTTAAATAC
Source organism: Argiope trifasciata (assembly GCA_026543055.1). NCBI lineage: Eukaryota > Metazoa > Arthropoda > Arachnida > Araneae > Araneidae > Argiope > Argiope trifasciata. The sequence continues at coordinate 482,030 of JAPMOQ010057252.1, read as the reverse complement.
TTGCATAAAAGAATAATTATCTGCAAGAATTTTTTTAGTTATGCTTACTAGCTGAAAATGTAATTTTTTATAAATAATTCTTTTCTTTATATATTAAATCACCAGGGGACTTTCATTCTCAGAGATTTTAAACAATCATTGTTTATAATGATGTATGGTTCTAGAAAACTTAAAAGGATCTTATTATCAAAAAATTATATATGTTATTTCATAAATCCTAAAATTTCAACAAAGAATTAAAGCTTAAATTCTATTTAATAAAAAAGTTTTCAGTTATTTAAACATTTATAAATTCTCTGAAAAAAACATTTTATTATTTTGAGATAAAGTGAAAAGTTCACAAATATAGAATTGAGAGCCAACTCCAATGACATTTAACTATAGCTATTTTATATTTTTGTAGCCATTTTTAATTTTATCTTATTTCAAAATTGATTATCTTTTGTACAATTTTTAAAGTAATTTTAATTTTGAATAATAAACAATGTAATGTTAAACCATTGTAAATCTAAAGAAAAGCTCAAGAGCACTCTATTGAAAACTCGGCATTAAGAAATTTTTTATTGTAAGTGCTGTAGAATTCATTTGATTGGAAATTATAAAGAAACAGAATTTAATACTTCTTTTTAATTGAAGGTTGGAAAAAAATGCAACTTATTATTTTTTTCTTATTTTTAGAAGGTGCAAAATAACGTTTTATCCCCTATTTCAAGTACAAAACTAATCATATCGAAATGAATTTTATGAATACTTTCAGAGATTTAAAAGGTTTGAATCATTCGCAAGAAAAATATAAAGGATAAAAGCCAAATAGAGCATTAAAACCCAACATTTGCCTTTAATTTTCAATGAAATTCAATTAGTTGTTATTTAATTTTTTTTGAGAAACACTTTTTTAGATCTTCATCTCTTGATTATAATATACAATTTGAAAAAAAACACGATTCAATTCTGACATAAATATCTGTACAAGTTTATTTTATCTAATTTAAAAGCGATGTATTCCATGTACCGCTTGATTGAATTTAGTATGTTGAAACATATTACTCTTTCCAAATAAAAGATGAAGACAGGAATCTAAAAAAAGACAACCTAATTGGATCGATGGACAGAAAACGATTTTGAAATTTTGTGCGCGTGTTAGGTTTTTCAATAGCCATTAAAACACTTAATGAAATGTATTAAAGCGCATTTTACAAGAATAATTAGTTTTTCCCTTTTAAAATCATACAATAAAAGAAATGTTTTAAAGCATTGCTACAAAATTTCATTCTTTCCTGATAAATTTACACATGATTCGTTATAAAATTCCTAAATTATATGCCTCAATAATTTCATTTCACTCGTTTATTTGCTGAAACATATTTTAACGTATCTTAACTTCATTAGTATATTTAATTCATTTATATCTGATTATATATAATACAATGAACTTTATAATTATATAAAAAATTTATCTCTTTTTTCATATTTATTTTTTTAAAAAACATTAAAATAAACTGCTAACTAATAGTAATTTATAAATCAAATATCGTTATCTTTATTCCTCTTGATATTTTTTTTCAAAAAAAAAATTAGAAAAGAAACACATTTAGAATTCCATTCTATCATTACCTTTTGATGCTTATGTTTTTCAATCTATAATTATTTAAATTGCACGTGAAATTCTTTTTTTTTTGCTTTGTATGGAACGTATTTATACTAAAGCTTATTCGGAAATATGGAACTGATTTGGTTTAAAACCCTCAATCACAGAATAATTTAAAGCAATTTAATCAAATAAAATGAAGAAAATATTTGGTAATGCTTCCTAGAAATAATAAAGTTCGGTATATGATGGTTTGGTACTGTTCAAATGATGTTTTGTCTACTAATGAGACTATATATTTCACAACTTGATTTTTTTAATATTTTCATTCTGTTCATAAAAAACCCGTACGAAGTGTTTTAGGTACAAAATAAAACTTGTTCAGAATTTAGCAACAAAAATGTAACCTAATTGGAAATTTAAGCACATTTAAAGCATGCTAATTCGTTCGTTACCTTTTCGAAAATAAACTTTAGATCAACTGAGGAATTAAAAAAAAGAAATTTAGTTTAGGTTTTACTCTTTTTGCCCTTTGTTATAGAGGATTTTCAAACTGGTTTGAAAATTCTTTATGATGGGAGGATTAAATTGAAATGTAGATTATACATATAAAATACCTTCTATAACACTATTTAGTCATGCCCATAATTTCCTGTAAGTAAAAAAGATTGTATCTTCGACCTGTTAATTTGTACAAAATGGCTGAATTTCACATTTAAACTTCTATAATGCACATTTGGGTAGGAATATAAATAAGCATGCTAGTAATTTGGCATAATAAAGATGATTAGATTATCTATAACTATCAAATATTATTTCTTCATTACAGCAAAAAATATCAAGAAGTAAAAACTATTTTTGTAATGGTTGCTTTTCAATAGTTACTTTCAAATACTTTTGTGATAGTTACTTTTTATTCAGCATAATACGCATTACTTTCAAATAATAAGCATAATAAGCAAATTATGGATAAACGTTCAGCTAAAGACAGAAACTTCCAAATTTTGTCATTAGTTGCTAGTATAGGTTAAAATGTTTAAAGTACAATTGGTCAAAAAACAATTCTCACCTTACCATAAAAGTTTTTGCAAATTTATGTTGAATTCATCTCAGTTTTTCATAAAATCAGTTTCTGGTGAAGTGAAGCAAGTTTAAAATTTTTAAGCCGAAAAATAATTAAATTTCGAACCTCATTCAATGTCTACTTATGCCTATAAGATGTTTTGAAATATTAAAAAAATTGAAATAAATAAATAACCAAACGATTTTTAAAATACTATCACTAAGTGAAAACGAGTAGGTTAACAAATTAAGAAATAAAATTAGTGGTAATAGAATTTTGATTTCTCCCTCTAAAATATATTCGATTACTTTTGATTTATTTTTCCTTATCTGTGCATACTTTCATACGAAGAAAGGAAAAAATATTCCTTAACAATAAACAGTATGCATTAGATTCTATTCAACTCAAAACTGAGGTAATATGAAAAATAAAAAAAATCGATATGTGATTGTTTTTTTCCTACGGATTTCAAAAATGACCTATCACTTTCGGAAGTGATTATATTTATCATATTAATGATGTTTACAGATACATTTTTGTTGAAGCTAGAATGATTGCATAAAAATTGATGCCCCAATTGAAAAAAAAGCTTTAACTAATATTCAAATTGCTAAATAGCTATTTTTTTTCTAAAATGAGATTAGTAATTGTAATTTTTTAACAGGTTATTTTTTAGTAGAACTTGTCACTTTTTTATTCTTGCCTCAAATTTTTCTTAAACCCTTTTTCTTCATCTCTTGTTTAGAAGGATATTTTCTCTCCTTTTTCCTGCACGCACTTCAAATAAAAGAAAAAATGTTGTCTTTGAGGTGTTTATTAAGACTAGTGCCAGGGTCATTGTAACTCCCAACACCTATTATTCAGCAAGCCACTGAAACAAACGAATGAAGAATTCTACCATATTTTTTCTTTGTGTTAAATAATTAATTCAAAGAAATTTGGCTATTGCGATTACCGTAAAATAAAGAATCTAAAACATTCATAAAATATTAATATATATGAAACATTTGATTAAAATTGTTATTTACACAGAACAATTTTGATGGCACCAACCGATTTCATGCATTTATTATGATGTATATAATCTATACTTATAATAAAGCTCAATGTGTGCGCGTGTGCGTGTGTGTGAGTGTGTGGGTATTGGCGCTCTACAGGCCAGACCGTTTGACCTTCAGCAACCAAATTTGGTACATGTATACCTTGGAGGTCGGGGTCGGGGTGGAATGGGCACCTCGGAGCCCTTTATTCGAATTTGTAAATAGAATTTAAATTAAAATTTAAGCAAAATTTCGTCGTTTTTCCGCTATAACTTCCGAAAATATAATCGGACAAACTTGATTTTAACATCAGTTTAAAGATAAAAAAAATTGCTTTCTAATGGTATCAGTGTTTTAATGTATAACTCAAGCTTCTATTTTTAACGAATTTTTAAATAAATATTTTAACCATGTTTTTTTATCACGTGACTGGATAAAATAAAATAAAACAATGCCGGAAGTTCAAACAAAAAAACAACAACTATCATCGCAAATCAAGTCTAAAGAAATACAACTTTAAGCACGGGACTGGATAAAATAACATAAATATAAAATGTGATATCTTCTAAAAAAATAAATGCAAAGCAAAGGTTTCTATGATCGTTTGCAATATCTATATCATTAATTCCATAAATTCTTTATTTACAGTAAACCTGATTGAATTTAGACAGGATATGCATTGAAATCTCGACTTAATGGCATATTTCTATAATCGTTTGCAATATCTGTATCATTAATTCAATAATTTTTTCCCTTTTTCGCTTTCTTTAAAAAACATATTTAACATTTTGGTAATATCATCGAAAAAAACATTTTTTATATTTTGGAAGCATAATCGATAAATTGTTAGAGCCTTAAACTCAAAAAGTTTTTCCGAATAAAGTTACCGACTCTTTAACTACTAATAACTGAATCTTTAACCTTTAACTATTTCTTAAGTTTTGTCTAATGAATATGGGATTTAATTGAAAATTTTAGAACGCATTACTCATGATGAACCAGCTGGTCGTTAAAGGCGGCTAGTTTTAAATAAAAATTGGCTTAAGTTTTAGCACACAAATCCTACTTTGATTTTTTTTCATGTTTATTATTCATTTTATTCCTTTTACCTTCAATATACGCAAACTATGAAATTTTGAAATATGAAATATTTATTATGTAGCATTAACATACATCTGCTAAAAGATATAATAGAAGCAAGGTATTAACTATTTTCTTTCTTAACAATTTAACTGCAAAAGCAGGAAAAACAACATTTTCGTTTGTTTAAAAACTATTATTTTTAATACAGAAGGTATTTCTTCTAATAAAATGCTTCGCTTATTACAACAGAAAATAGTTTACATAAAAGTTAACCCATTAAGATGCTCTTTCTTTGAAAACTTGTTATCACACTTTCTTAGAAATTATTATTATCATACCTCTAATAAAATATTCCGCTAGTTACACTATAGAATTGTTGGCATAATAGTGAACAATTGCCATTAAGATTCTCTTTTTTCATGAGCATGTTCTCTGCTTTCTAGTTAAAAAAATTTCCTCTTACTATAAAATACGGGAAAACATTATAAAAATCATTCTTTTAAAATGGGAAAATTAAACACGAGTTTGCTGAAATATTATCTGCGTTTGTTCTGATTTTATATTAAAAAAAAAAACATGTATAAATATTTATTTTTATGTATACAATAGGTCGAATGTGCATGTTGCAACAAATCTCATGTTTGAAAAACTAATTAACTGCCTTTACAAATTCGCTAAGACGTTAAGAGTGTTGAATAAACAATAATGTTACAACCAACACATAAAGAGTGGCGAAAAGCATTAAATAATAAGCAGTGCGCTCGTCCTATAGAATATCTAATGAGCGGTTTCGTTGGGCTTTGTACTACCTCTAACACGCACTTTCGGAATTACTATTACCATTCTAAATGATTAATGCGAAGTTAGCGTGGCCTCAATTGCCTATCTCAAGCCTTATTTATTGGAACCTCGAGTATTCTATTTCAGCAATAATTTAATTCAAGTCAGGAACGAAAAAACTGTATCGACTTTCTTCTAAAACTTTGATCGCAAAAATTTAAGTGACCTTTGAAAAATTAAATTGTCATTTTAAAAATTAGGATATTTTATTTTAACTAAAGTAGGAATTTGTTAATTAAAATTCAAATGTTTTATAGTAATTAAGCTGTTATGACTTAAATGTCATTATAATTGAGAATGTGTGGTTAATTTAAATATTTGCTTTCTTTATTCAAAGACGATGAAATTTGTATAGTATATATTTATTTTATATAAAATATAAAATAAACAATGTGTGTTTATTTTATATTTTATATGTAGTGTAAAATAGATAAATAATTAAGGAATAAACAGGTAAACCCTCGAAAATTTTTTCCCCAAAATTTTCACCCAAACTCCCTAATAAACTTATAATGTCAGATGACACCTAACATAACATTAGCGTTGAATAATTTAAAAAATATTTTGATGGCATGAATTTAGCATTTTTTCTGAATCTATAGCATCATCCACGGTGAATTATTTAACCATTTGTCTCTGGTTAATATTAACCTAAAATCGAAATTCAGCATTAAATACGTTTTTCACAATCAATCGAAACAGATTTGTTACAAAACTGCATTTATAGTCATAAAATTTCATACTTAATTTTATATGTTTAAGTCATTGCGTTTTTGAGTTATCGCATTTACATGGTTTTAAAAGTACAAACTAACGTAATGTCACTCTCTTGTTGAATTTGCCTCAAAATTTGATAGGCGTGTAGACTATTAATGAAAATTTTGTGTATCGAATTTTATTCATCTAGTTCTTTTCATTTTGTAGATATAATTTTAAATTATGTTAGAACAGCTGTACAGACGGGACTTCCTCTGGACGGATTTTGCTCAAAACTTAATGGAAATCTAAATATTTGATATAAAGACAGTATACCAAAATTCGTTCACCCAGCTCGTGGTTTCTTGTGATATTTTGTGACTGACATATCGCAAAACTCCTTCAATCTCACTAAGATATAGAAAGGGGAGATTCGTCTTAATCTTAAGTTCGAATTTTTTGTCGATTACTAGACTGCATCTATACTACATATACGCGAAAGCAATAAAATAATAAATTGTTCACTTAATTTTACAATACTAAAATGTTTAATTCTGTAATTACAATTTGAAAAATGTGAAACATTTTCTCTGAAAATAGGAGAAACGTGCGATTTATACTTTTTAAATGCTTCAGAGTTGGAAGTAAAATAAAGCAGAGTTGATGTTTATCCTTGATAACTAATGTCACATTTTATCCTTTATGAACTTACAAGGGACAGATATAAAATTTTAAGTGTAAAAAATATAATGGTGTTTTCTTTTTTTTCTCTCATTAATCACAGGATTCAATGGATCAATAAAAAGTTAAAAGAAATAATATATGGTGCAATTTTTTTTCACAGAATACTAATGTTTGGATCTGTAGTAGCTTTGTAGTTGTTCGAAAAATTAATTCAACTCCAGATGAGTAGCAGCAATAGGATAGATGAGATTCATGAAATTCACTATCAAATCCTTTGAGTTTGTTTATTGTCCTTGGAGTTTGAATAAGCCATAAGCAGTCAAAATATCGCCAAAGAATTTCGTGTATTTTTGTTGTTGTTTTTCAATTGGCTGAGAGGCAGAACAACAAACTGCAACAAACATAAACAACCATACTGTATTCCAAACTCAATATAAAAAGCAAATAAAATAAAATAAAATAAACTTCATTTCATTCTCCATATTTGAAACTTGCTTGAAGATTTTTGTATATGTCCATTACAAGGATGGTATTGAGGTTAATATCAGTAATTGAAAGTATTTTCTCGAATTAGCTAAGATTCTAAATATACAATTAAATGCTCTCGAACCCTTATGAAAATTAAGATAACGTTTCTTAAATCTGAAAATTTCGTCCGTGAATGAATTTTTTTTAAATTTCACTTATTTCTGTTACTCTCCATTAAAAAAAATTCATGGACTTTCACAGGCTAGTTGTATGTATTCTAAATACAATTGGAATAGATGCTGAACCATTATCATAATTCAAAAACAATATTCAACTATTCATTTCTCGACGATCCCCCCCCCGTCATTGGGAAAAATTGAAAAGGGTAACATATCAGGTAATAAAGTTAATAAAACATTTTAAACTACAATTTAATAAATATATTTAGAAAGAATAATTTTTCATTTTAATTAATTAATTCTTATTTTATAATTCATTATTACAAATATTATGGATTTTATCATCAGTTATTCACATATTCATTACCAGATGTCGCTACTTGTTTGAAATCCAAATTGTATTAGAATCATGCAATAAATTTGGGATTTTCTGAAATGCTTAAGCTTGCACTGGAAGAAATGAAGGAAACTGTAACACATTAATAAATAAAAGAAAAATGACCTACTAAATCCCAAAACAAGTCAGCAAATAAAAAGTGCTTAAAATTGTTTCAAACTGAAACTTTTGTAAGAAGCATTGCCTTTTATTTCTACCACGCATACATGTAAACAAAATAAATTCTATATCAAAAGTTTTGTGACAATAAACGCAAAAAAAGACAAAAAAAATATCTTTTAACAAAACGTTGAAGAAAATCACAATAAATTTTTTACAAAGAAGCTGAAGCTGAAAATCATTAAATCTTCCTTCGAAAAATTCACCTAAAAAATGAAAGCAAACTCATTAGAATAGTTTATTTAAAGCTTTTAAAATGTGTTTTTTTTAATTCAGTGTGGACATCTATATCATGAACTTTTAGTTGGTAAATGAAAGCCCACGCTTCTCAACAAAAAAAAAATTATTCGAGAGAATAGATAAATTATTTTTCATATTTAATCTCTTTTTATCAAAAGTTATGTTGACGAATGGATTATGTTATGAATATAAGATAATTATTCTTCCAATGTCCTTATTATTAGATAAATAGTTAATTTTTTAATTAATTTCATTCGCCGACTTTATTGATTTTAATTCTGAAATAATTTTATACTTATATTTAGAATTAGCTTAGAATTAATTTTTCATACTTTTAAATTGTTAACAACAGAATAAAATACATTTTACAAAATGCTTCCATTTGCTTATTAAAATCATTGTTAAGAAAGCATTAAAAGTAACATTTTATTTTTTAGATAATAATAGATTGCTACTTTTTATTTCATTGTTCCTACAATAAAAGCATTCATTTTGCAGTATTTAGATTATAATTACAACCAAAGAATAATAATTAAAAATGTATTAATTTAATATGAGGATTTTCTTACACTATTTTATTAGAAGGGTAATTTTTAACTTTTCAAATATAATGAATTAATTTTTCTTAAGTAAATTTTCAAAGAACTAAGCTTATATTCGAAAACTAAAAAGTACTATTAAATATAAATTATAATCATAACAAATAATTAATTTTTTGTACTTATTTTAATATATTAATAACGCCAGCAACATGTATTGATTACAGATCTGTTTCTTAAATATTGAAATTTAATTGATGTTGGAGTTTTAAGGGATTTTTTCATAATAAAAAATAAACTTTATTCTGAATTATATTTTAAGAATATTTGTGAATTATAATCAGTGAAAATTATGCAATATCTCTGTCATAAATATATTATAGAAAATTGATACAAGATAAAATTATTCAAAAAAATTTAAAATATAAAACTTTAAATGCGAGACAAAATTTTAAGCTTAAATTTAAAACCTAATTTATGCAGAGTGAGAAATGATTAAAAAAATCGTTTTCCATATTAGACCAAAATTTCTTATAAATTCATAACTCATATGGAAAATGAAAAGATTTTATTTTTATTTTCTCAATAACTGAATAATATTAAAGAAAGGAGAAAGGGTCTTCTTTAAATCATTTCAAAGATAGTCTATCTTTAATTTTAGAATAAATACTCATAACTTAAAAAACGTATAGTTTAAAATAGTAAAATGCAAATTCACACTAATTCGATTTAGAATATTTAGAATTATTATTAATATCATTTAACTATTAGTAAATTAATATCTTTTAATTATTCTATTTGTCTTATCGAAGTAATTAATATTTAAATTACATTCATTAAATTCAAGGAAAACCATTGAATTTACACGTAATTCCATTTGAATAAAAATTACAGACTTATATTATTTTTTAGAAAATTCATAAACTTCTGTAATATCTTACATTAAAAAGACACAGACATGCACATATAATATGTATCTGTATATCTGCATATCATTATTAATAATCAAAAGCTAAATTTACTGTGAATATTTTCTTATATATGAAATAATTCGTTTCAATTAAGATGAACAATAGCTAAACTGAACTACGAATTAAACTAATACATCTCAGATATTCTTACCCAATGTGTTTGTATACTTAATGTATTAAAAAATAAAGTCACTGCCTTTTTGATGTAACATAGAAAAAATAGTTCTTGATTTTTTACAAAAATTGTGCATTTTATTTCTTTTTAATAATATTTACTATAATCGTCATGAACTAAAACTTTAACTCCCACACCTTGAGTGAGGTTTTTCTTTTCTTAAATAAACCGTTATTTTTCAATATTTATTTAAAAAGTTAGCAGATTCAGACATTTTCAGCAAACTTTTACTTATATACAACTATATAATAATGTCGTTCGCTAAATAATATATGATAATAAGGCGCTATTTCTACATTGCACTGAGCAAAAGTGCTCCTCTATATTTTGTTATTGAACTTAAACTTATTTTCAAATAACACTGCAGCTAGTAAAAATTTAAAAACCTTAAATTGGAAGTATATAATTTTTATCGTCATGGCAAATTTAAAATTTGTAATGCTAATTTCATCCAATAATAGTCTTACATTATTTTATACTTAATGAAAAATATTGTAAAAAATTCAAGAAATTTTTAAATATTAATATGAATTATAAAAAAATTATTCAAATCTCTTTCAAATAACTATTATAATACCAGCAATTCTATATTTCTCATTTATAAATAATAATGCAGATAAACATTTGATATCAAAATTTTAACTATTACGTAATTAGTATAATCTAACCAATATCGCTTTTTAATTTTATTAGCAACTCAAAATGCACTATTCGATCTAAAAAAATTTGAAAGCAATTTATACTCAGATCCTTATGTTGTTTTCAAATATTTATAAAAAGAATTTAAATTTTTAGGAACGAAATGTAATCTTATTAGAGTAAAATTGCAAGAGAAAACTTTAATGCGAAAAATGTTTCTTATTTTCTAAATTAAGTTAAATTTTCATTGTATTTTAAATACTTTAAGTAAGGCAACACAAAGTAGATTTCTTAAATGTTTGTTTGGTATTGAAAATTCTTTGATTTAATTTTCAATATAGCTAAAATTATATCAAAGTATAAAAATTAGTAAATTTGAAAGAAAAATAAGGTAAAATACATTATTTTCCTTAAAATGTTGAAGATAGAAAAATAATTTCGGCGACTGGCTTAAAAAACACCAATACAAGAATCAAGAATATTTCTGTTAGAAATGTTAATTAAAATCATTGTTATAAGATTCGCTGAAATAATGAAAAAGTTACATTTAATTTCTTTAAACCGTTTTGTCAATAATTTCAAAATTATTAACCTCAATTAGAAATATATAACTTATTATTATTTTATATAACTATTATTTTATCACGATACAAATATATTTATATTTTACCTAGTTTTATAAATTTTGCAAACAAAGCATGAAACTATGCTCCTATTACTTCTGGATATCGTAAGTGATGAGCTTTTCCTTTCAAAGGAAATTTCATTTTGTAAACTTCTGAAATTTTTGAACTGAGGTTATATTGAAGTGTTATTTTATTATTAATTATTTTTCAAATACTTTTACACTATATAGAATAGGAGTTTTGCAAATTGACATAAATTTAGTTTAAACGCTTTTACGCAAATGGTGCATTTTTATATATCAAAGAAATATTTAATAATTTTTTTATTGTATTTTAAGAAAAAAAAATCTTAAATTTATACCTTGAGAGTTATGAAAATAAATATGCTGCTTTAATTATTTTATGTATTTTGTGACCCTAGTAAAAATATTTTAATTAAAAAAGTGAAAATGAGACACTTTTATGTAAGTTATAATCTTTTAATAATTTCATCAAATAAAATACTGAAAGTAATTAATTCTAATCAATATAGTTTGGATATAATGAACAAAATTTGACTTATTTAGCAAATGTAGATATAAATTATTATATTAAACAGTAAAATCCCTATAAACATAAATTTTTAATCATCCTTCTACCTTGCATTTTTGAAGATAATTTTTATTTATATGAAATTTTTTTAAATGAACAATGTACTGAAAAATCTCATTTTTTTATATTTTATATTTAATATTTTTATAACCCATTTTAATAGATTTTACACAGAACCATTTGCCTTAATTAATTCATTAAATTGAGGTTTATTGCTCAAACTAAAATCTCAGCTACTGTGCTGTTTTACATACTCAACAGTTGATATAACATTTAAATAACATTAGATAATAAAAACTTATTTAAACTTTTTATGCAATAAAAATTAAAGTATTTAAAACAAATTGAGAACATATTAACGAACTCTTTTCATTTTTTAATTTTTATGAGGAATAAAATTATTTCGATGGAGAAAATATTTTAATCGTTTGCGAATAAAAATTAACTAAGTTAAAGTATTTAAAAATAAAACTATTTTTGTTCTTATTTTCATGAAATCTTTTTTGTAGATTTTCGCGACCATTTCCTCCAAAGATTGACTGCTATTCATTAGTGGAGCAAATCGTTACTTATTTAACAAAACATTATATCTTGAAACACTTTCTAAAAGAATTGACTTGTTACCAAATATTATGAAATATTTCAATGGGAAAATAATAGAATATAAGTAAATTACATGGCTAATAGATTAAAATAAGTTAAAGCTGAAATATTTTCTTTAAAATATCGATATGAATTTTATGCTATATTTGCGTTTCATTTCATTCCTAAATTTTAAAGGTTTATAACAGAAACAATTAAACCGGCTATTTCTAATTCATATCATTACAAATTTTAACCGATATTATTATTGATAAATTTAATTTGTCTCATAATTATAAAATTCACAACTTTTTATTCTCTTCATTAACTAATACAAATTATTTAAATATTTAATGCTTCGAACTTTAATTGGTAAAAGTGTTAAACATATAAATAGACCTTAACTCGTAAATTAAATACTAAATTAAGAATCTAACTCTTTCTTGAATATTAAGAGATATTAGAAACGAAACCAAATTATTTCAAGTCAAAAGAGATCTGATATATGCCTTTTTAGTAATAATTTACAGACATTAAAAAAGTGTCTAATGTTTAGAAAATAATATTATATAATTTATTTCACTCTAAAATGAAATAGTTTCAAACATATCATTACAAGTGATATATTGACAACCTAGAATTTCCTTATAGAACTAAATGTAAAGTAACTTAATTATAAATATGTTATCTATGATATAGAACAACTTTGAATTAGATTAGAAGGAAATCAAATTCTTATTTATTCTCTAATTTCACATAATGTTGGTATAAAGTTTGTAGTGATTCTAAGACTTTGAATATGACTAGTAATAAAAGAATTACATAAATTTTATTTCTATTTGTCTTATTATAGAATATAGTTTTTAAAATTTAGAGCTTCCTAACTCTTTTTTTAAAAAAGCTCTTTAATTATTATTTTGCTTAATATTTGAAAAATTCTACAAACTGTTGAAGAGAAAATCACAAGTGATTAAAATTTGCTTTAATTAAAGGGAAACTTTCAAATGATAAAAATTTCTCGATATGTTTTATAGTTTCAAGGGAACATTTGTATGGTTAAATACTGCAGGAGAATCGAATGATATAAAATTTCCAGTAACTTAAAGGATAGATTCAAAAAATGATAAATTAATTTTTTATTTCTAATTCACAAATATTGTTAAACATTATATTTGTAATGTTATAAATCAATTGCAATTACAAAATGTCATGCGTGATAATCGCACGAATTATTGATTTCCTTCATTTTGATGATTATAAAACGCAATTTCATTTCTTCACACCCAAAAGCAAGTAAATTTCTCTTTAATAATTTTAAAGTAAGATTTAATAATTGTATTTTTCATCAATTCTTTCCAAAAAAGTAAAAAATATCATCCCAAATAAAGCAATATTTTTTTGCGATTCTTCATATGGATTACCTAATATCATTCGAATAATGTAGAAATTTTAGAACATTAAATCAAACTTAATTATAATGACCCAGTTTAATGTGCATTATAAATATATTTAGCATTATGATTATATTGTAGTAATTTCAATATTCTTAAAACTATCAGAATAAAGATAAAATAAGTTTATTTACGTAATTCTTGGAGACACTACATAGAATATATGGCATATGCCTTAGATTCAGTAGCGTAACTGTGCAATAAATTTATTCAAATACATGATAAATTCATATATTTGAATAAATTTATACTCTATGCAAACTTTTTTACCTATATGTTAAAAAAATTTCAATGAAGATTTCGATTATGTAAATGAAATTCTTTTCTACCAGAGCCAAACATATTAAATTTTATAATTATATTGCAATAATCCTTAATGCTTTTAAAATTATTTATATTAATATAAAATAAATTGGCTTACATAATTTTCGGAGATACAGCATAGTTAGTTATACATGATTAATATGTCTTAGATTCAGTAACATACCCATGCAATGAAATCATTCAGATACATGATGAATCCATATATTTGAATGAATTTATCTGTTTTTACAAAATTTTTCACCTAGTGAAATTTTTAAAAAAAGGAATAACGAGTACGTAAATGAAATTCTTTAACACCAGTTAGCAGGCATTAAATTTTATAATGATATTTTAATAATATGGATCTTCTTAAAAGTATATGAATAGTTAAACTAATGCAATTTCAAATTATTTTGTAATGCAACATAGTTATATATGACTAATATGTTTTAGATTAAGTAGGGTAACCTATGCAATAATGATTTTATGTATTTCAATGAATTTATTCTCCTTCGCAGAATTTTTTACCTCTATTTTTAAAAAAATTGCAAAGAACATAACGAGTACCTAAATGAAATTCTTTAATACTAAGCATATTAAACTTCATAATTATATCGTAATAATCATAATATTCTTTAAATTATTTGAATTAAGTTAGAATAAATTTAAATGCATAATTTTCGGAGATATAAAATAGTTATGTTACTAATATGCCTTAGATTCAATAGCATACTTGTGCGTGAATTCATTCCAATACATGTATTTGAATGAGTTTATTTTCCTTTGCAAATTTTTTTGCCTAGACTTAAAAAATTTGAAATGAAGAACGAGTATGTAAATAAAATTCTTTAACACCAGGCACTTTGCAATCAATGCTATGTCTCGTGTGTTCAGCATGATACACTTTCATTATATGAAGATACACTTTCTAACGACTCGATATTGCATATTTTACTTTGTTTATTTATCATACAATTCTTCTTTCAAACACATTATTAAACGTATAAAACTTCAGCGAAAATTACTTTGATAAAACTATATTAAATATGATGTTATTAGGGCAGGTGTAACCGAATTATTTCTCTCTCTCTCTCTCTTCGATTTGCAGATTCTTAAGAATAAACTGCAAAACTTTTCAATTGAAAGAAGCAATTTTTTTTTTAAAGTTAAGAGTAAATAGGGTCGGTTTTTCTTTTTCAAAAATCTACCAAGTATCTTAATACAATCTGTCTGCGAAGAAGCTTTTTGCAAACATGAGCACATGTTAGCTCTGCAGAAAGCCAACAAACTTCCTCCGAAAATTTATCGGACAGTCTCGTAGAAGGACATTTGAATAAAACTTCTCAACAACGCGAAATCTAAAAATAGAAACTAACCGGATCATCTACGCGAAAGACGTGTAAGTAAAAAGAAAAAGGAAGAAACAAAAATAATAGTGTGGATGGTGCGGTCAAAAGAAGGGCATGTAAGGATATTTCTGACCGTCCACCATGTACACTTAACGTCAATACCTAAAAAGTCTAATCTAAGGATCGGCTTACCGCTCTGCTCCAGAACATGTTTGTTGCAAAATATCTTCCACTGTGTGTTCGGTGCGAAAAAGTCGTCGGAGGGAGATCCTGAAGTGAATTGATGTGAGAGTCTTTGTCACTCGTTCTACCTTGCGATCGATTTTGAAGGATCAGCGTGTGTGGGCGGCACATGCGCAGTTTTCCTCAGCTAAGTGACCGTATGGCGCAGGAAAAGCCGACTTTTTCCCAGTTCTCCGCGCATAACAACAAACACCAAAAAGACCCTTTTAGGCAGCGATTCAGCGCATATTAGACCTCCTTCTTTATTTGTTTTTTGATCCCTGAAAGGTTAGAACGTTTCTTGGCGACGATAAAGTGAATTGATGGTATAACTTTATTGAAGAAGAGCGCCGCTGCCCTCTTCGAATGGAATCGGATGATGCATTTACAGTCTGATGACTTTGGCGAAGATAGCTTCTAAGAAAATTGTATTCCGCAACATTGTCGACCGAAAAGAACTGATAAGATTACTCGCGAATATATATATATATTTATATATATATATATATATATATATATATACAGAGAGAGAGAGAGTGAGAGATCCACTCTCCTGTTCTGAAATCGAATAAAGAGATTAATATGACAAAATGACAGTATGAGACAAAAGCAAAAATGGCGCAAACTTTGGCTCACAAAAAACCTTTGCCGATACGCTATCACTATCTCTATATAAAAGTAATATAAGAATATATGTTGAAAATCATAAATAATTCATAAAACAAAAAATTCTAAATAAAAAAAATATATCAAAAATATTCTGAAAAGGAGCTTTTTTAACCTTATACTATAGGTTTTTTTTTTTTTTTCAATTTTCTCTGAAAGGAAAGGGTATGAAATTCACTTTCTCAAACTGAAGTATTTATCATAAATTTATACATGAAATGCTTAATTTCACATTCACCATTAACCTCGCAATGCCTTTTTCCTCTATTCTACTCTATCTTTTTTAATGGAATACAGAAACATATTCTTTAATATTGTTACTAAGAAAGCTACTCCTCAAATGTAGCTATCTAAACTACAGAATTCCAGATAAATACTACCATTGCAAATCTTTGAGAAATTTACTAAGGTATCAAGAGTTTTTAATACTACAAAATATTTTAATCTGTTTTTCTGAATCCTTGAAAGTTATTTGCTTATGCCGCAGTAGCACATATATGTTGGGAGAGGTAAATAATTTAGATGTGAACCCATTTTAGAAAGCCTTAGTGAAGCAAAATGCTCATATATTTATGCCATATATATCATAATGTCATATATGTCATAAAATAAATAGAGCAAAGAATGAGAAAAAGGCTGAGATGACCTGCATGCTATATATATTTGTTTGTTCACTGTTAACGAAGAAATTTTATCATGCCTGCCCAGAGGTCAAATACCCTTCCTACGTCTCTGACATGCTGACATCAATAATTTAATTGCATTCCTAATCACATCATGCTTAGATATGAATGAGGAGAAACGTACTCCAGTACGCATATTTATTCAAAGTATATTCTTTAGATAAGATAACAAAAATACAGTAGATAAGATAACGAAAAAATCCGACTAATTATTAAGCAGCATGTCGCACATGAAAGCTTACATTAACTGGAAAAACATGCTTAATCTGGAATATATTGAACCGCATAATATATGGAGTAAACGTTCATTTAACTGGCTTATGTAAATTAACTTCAAGCAGTTAAGCTGCTTAGCAAACTAATGGTTAATAGCTTTGCTTACGATAATAAAATATAAAGAGAATGCCACAAAATTAGTTACTCTTAATTATTTGACGATGTCAGATTTATAAAACAGAGCACTATTAAATGAAGAAGAATATTTATAACTGATATATAAAAATTCGATCTTTAACAAATAACTTTTTTAAAATAAAGAAAAATCAGAATCTATTTTAAGATAGGTAATTACGATGGAATTTTTTTTCCTGAAATCGGGAATTTTTAAAAAATATTTTTAATGTTTGAACAGTTTCTTTATAAAACCATTAGAATTTGTGTCCAATATCCTTTTTTTTTTTGCTGTGGAAATTACGCCTATTTTTAAATTTGCATTTTGGTACGTTTTAAAGTTATTTTATACCATTAGAAGCTATTTTCTCAAAATCTGGTCTTTGATAGATTTTTTTTCAAAAAAACCTAATTAATTAAAATCTAATGCTTTTTTTTCAAATTTGGTATAAATATTTTTCAATATAATCTGCAGTTTCTGGAATTAGATAATAAGTAATATATTCATTTAGAGATATTATATAGTTGTTTTAGGGCTTCTCAGAGTGAAAAAAAGAACTTATTTTATAGTTCAGTATCGATCTAATATATTTCTTAATGATATTTTTGGCTGGCGAAGACAGTTTCACGTTCGTACACAAATTATGAAATTCGATTTTGTGTATACTTAAAGTATGTCACTACGCTCAGGTTGAATTTTTTTGGAAATCAGTTAAAAACTATTATGTTTTTGAATTCTTGAATAAAAAGGATTAGAAAAATATCTATGAAACCAAAATATACCAGTTAAGTGCTATTTTTTTTTAATTGAAAAAAAGAAAAGAAAAAGAACTTTTTTGGATAACAAGAAGGATAAAGCAAAAATCTTCAAATTCAGATGTTATCAAATTATTTGTCTAAAATTTTACAGACGTTTCAAATAAGTTTGGAATAGGATTAAATTCGGGATTTTTTAATATCCTAATTAAGATTCGGGGCAGATATTCTATAAAGCTTTTAACTACCCATTCCGTTAATTAAGCGTGGTTAATTAACAAGAAGCAATCATCATTTATGATGAAACGCTGATAGTTATACCAAGACTTTTCACTGTTTCTTGCTTATAGTTACTTTTTTTTAATAGAATGAACTCTACGCCAGATTATTTGTAATTCAATACTTTAAATCTTTTTATAAAAATTTAATATCTTTTATGGAAAATATCTAAAAACTCAACAGTTACCATTAACCAATTTTCTTTCAATCTTAAAATCGATATTAAGCTGATTTTTTAGCTACATGAAATCTCACTT
Organism: Argiope trifasciata; assembly: GCA_026543055.1. NCBI lineage: Eukaryota > Metazoa > Arthropoda > Arachnida > Araneae > Araneidae > Argiope > Argiope trifasciata. Next base: position 463,114 of record JAPMOQ010057252.1, on the reverse strand, counting down.
AATTAAATTTCCAATCTGACTCCAATTTAAATATTTCTTCTAGTTGTATAATGTAAAACATCACCATTAACAATGATAATATCACATTTTTGTCTCCTCTGTTCAGTAGCCATGTATCTAAAGACGATTCTTTATTTCAAAATACCACGGGAATATCGAGAAAAACTTATTTCTAGATATTTCATTATAAAATATTTTCTCTGAATATTTCGAAAGACGACATGTAGGATTGAAAACAAGAATGAAAAATTAGAAAAGGCATTTAAAGATGTTAGTATGTCACTTCCTTCCTTTATTAAAGAACGGAAATGAGACAGAAATTACTTCCATAAGCATTGTTATTTCTTTTATTGATTTTCACCCTGCATATTTTTTTCTTGCAAAAAAATCTAACAATATTTATTTCATTGATTCCTTCATTTTTTTAAAAAAAAGTTACTTTAATAATTTATACAAATTTTTCCATATTTTCTCGATTGTTTTTCGGAGTATGTAATTGCAACTATTATTTGTTCAGGTCTTTTAAGCAACTACAAAAAAAATAATGATTTTATTGAATTTTCCAAGAGTTCCAATGAAATACTCTGTTAAATTTTATTCATATTAGATCTTTTTTTATTTAGTTTGAGAATTAAATGGCTTATTCTATTTAATCTGATTTCAACCAATTTTAACTTTTTCAAAATCTTAGATACGCATGATAATATTGAATTTTCATAAAATCAAACCACTTATAACTAGTAAATGTGGAGAGAATTGACAACTTCATGGAATTCCAATACTTCTATTTACTTCTTTCTCTTTTTTTAATCCTGTTGATAGCTTGGACACTTCGTCTATTATATACTGAACTAAAAGCTCTTAGCATTAAAAGAAAATATTTATTACTTCTTTTTGGTAATATTCATAAATATGTAGGGTTTTCATTTGTAAATGAGAAACATAAATCTTTTTATGATTTTAAATCTTCACTTATGATATTAAAATGAAACAGAATTTTTAGAAAATTACATTAATGTTGGATAAATTCTTGAAAAATGATTTCTGAAATATATAAATAAAGATTAAAATATATCTTATTTAGTGCGCTTCAACTTAAGGTGAATTTACAGATTTCGAGCTATATTGATATATATATATATATATATATATATATATATTGCATCTGTTGCTTATTAATAGCCTGAACTCCAAACCGTATGATAGCACTCCACATTTTCAGTATTTAAAAGCGTAAGCTATTCATTCAGTCGAGTTCAGTTTGACTACGAATTTGACTGAGAGGCATCTTGACTATTGATATTTAATAAGGAATGTGAGTACATTTATTAACTTGACTTATTTCACATTTGTAGAGATAGAGTTTTCTGTTCTATATTTTATTCAATTCTAGATGTGATGCATCAAGAATTGAATTAAAGAATGTTTATATCAGGATGTTCATTTCGAAATATTCTTCACCTACTCATAAATTTTGCCAATCACATAACTCAAATCAAGTATTTTCTGAACCTAATTAGTTCGTATTAATTCCATTAGAAAGATTCCATATGTTTTTAAATTTAATAAAAAATCTATCTGGGTAATCATTAATATTAATATAATAAGTTAGAAATTAAAGTTAGTAATGTTATACATTAAAATAAGGTTACTTTTTTGTATAATGCCAAAAGAGAATCTTTAAAACCTGTTTTTAAAAAATACACAAAACTCGCACTAAAAAATAAAGAAAGAATCATTACAAAATTATCAGATGTTTTTTTGACTAGGTTTTTTCCAAATTTAATAGTATTTAAATGTTTAAAAGCTTTTTTGGAGTTAAAGAAAATTCCTACCTTCTGAAGAAGAATTTAGCAATTTTGAAATAGTAAAGGCTATTGCTATGTTAATAAAAGAATCTAGATCATTATTTTGGTATCAAATTTGCCACGAATTTCATTGAATGACTCCATACAGGTTGCTAAATTCGTGTCAATTTTTCCCTTGGAATTAGGTTTTATGTGGCAGTTACATCCTAGAAAGTCGATTTGAAATTTTGATCTGCCGATTTAAGATTAAATTCTATAGTAAACTGAAGTTTCTTTACCAAATTCATGCAAACAATTTTTTATGTATAATATTTTATAAATATGTGATAGGAAAGTAACTTACTAAAATGCCCAGTTTTTCTATCGTTTTTCGTATTATTTAGCTGAATTTCTTAAGGTATTTAAAATTTAAACATTGATATAAACATAAGAGGAAAGTATTTTTTAACTACAATTAATTTACTTCATAGTAAAAAAAATTTAATTTTAAAGTTGTATTAGTTTTTACATTAATGTTGGAAAAAACTGAGACCCAAGAAAAAACGAAAAAAATCCGTTGTATTTATTTTAATGCAGACGATACGCTTCAAACTTTCGTCTTCAAGTTTTTAAAAATAAATGTTAATACCAAAAGATTTATCCTGTGTATGGACAAAAGTGAAGAGAAGCAACAAAATATGTTTCATTTTAGAAGAACTGTTAAAAGAGCAGATGTTCACTTTATCGATGAAAATGATAAGCTAATGGCTAAATGCTGTAGAGTGAAAAATTTTGAGTGATATTTGGCTCCATTTAATGAAAGGACTCTAATTTCCTAAATGTCATCTGATTGTAAATTCTAATAACTCAGAGACCGATTTCGTAGTTACATAGCTTATAAAAATGCAATTTGTCTTAACTCCAGAGTTTTTAATCCAAATTAATTGATAACTTGGATTTTTTTTTCTCGGGCATCTTGATTTTTTTTTATTAAAATAGTATTAAAACATTGTCTGAAATTCGAATTCATTTTTATTAATTTGAAGTATGAACTAATAATTGATTCAGTCGAGCACTTTACCGCTGTATAATGAATGCAATAAGAAATATTTCTCTTTTCTAAAAATTCTAAGGTATTCATTTCTAATTTATAATGTATGAATTCAATTATTAGATTTGAAATTTTTAATACCTTTATTGTATTAGAAATACTGAAAACTAGTTTTTTAAAATTAAAACTACTGTCTTATTTATTGAAAAACTCTTTTGGAATAATTGTTATGTAAAGTCATGATTACATTTTTTAAATATTTATTTATGATTTTTGTGATATTTATCGAAACGGTGAAAAATAAATCTTCTCTGCAGTTCTTATTAAAAATTGATTTTACTTTCTCATTCTTATGTGCACTTTCTTTCATCTGAACTTGTGAATAAACAAAATTCATTAATTGTTCCGAAAGTAATACCCTTTTTAAGAAGAAGATATTCGATTTAAAAAACTAAAATGTTACATTTTTAAAACGGACAAAAAATCTTAAGATAATTTCTTTAAGCCTTAAACAGATTCATAAATCGACAATTATTATCCTGAAAATTTGTGACTTTGAATCGTTGAAATTCACATCAATACAATAATTGGATTTCAATGACAATGAGATGATTTTATACCTTTTAGTTCATTTTAAAAATGCGGTTTATCAGTTTTTATTTATATAAGTAATTGTTTTCTATTTTTTTTAGTCCTGTGTGTGCGAAATTCTGGAATTGATTTTAAACTATTTTGCCTATAAGCTAATAACTTAGTGTAGCGTCATCTGTCAAGAATGAATACTTTTAATACATTGCAAAATTTGTACCCAGCAAATAAGCAAGAAAGTCAGTTAATGTCATCCAGTTCCACCAATGTTTTAAAGTTTTAAATACCTAGTTCATCGGGAAGATAATTTAAAATCGGCTGCAAGATTTGGAAAGAACATATAAACGGACAGAGTTGAAAGTGAATTAATAAAAAATATTTTTTAAAAGCATGAGTTTTGGAGAATACACAGTATTAAATATTCGTGCCATAGTAAAATTGAAAGCTTACTTTTAAAAATAATAGCTTTTACTTTTTCATTAAGATGATACAAACATTTTGTCAGCAGATGTCTCTTCCTTCTGTCTAGGGCTAAAGGGTGATTATCTTGCTAGAAATTCATTTTGCTAAAAATTGTCGCTTATGAAGTGCATCGCCAGTATTTTTTTTTTCAAAGCTAACGCCCTCAGTTTCAGACACTAGAATTTTGTCATTGAATAAGACATGTAAAATTTAATGCATACTTAGAATAAAGGTAAGACCAAAAGGTATTAATAAAAAAAATCATGAAATGCTTATTATGATAGATTTTCGTGTTATATGCAGACTGTTTCAAAACAATCGCCAGTAGCTCTCATAATTCTTAATAACTCTGTTTGGCAATCCACCAGAGATGTAAATATGTAGTTCAATTTGTAGACTAATCCCTAGAGTTGGGAGCAATAAATTTTAGGAAAAAAGTAATGTACAGAAATTTAACCACAAATTTATTTTACACGGATATTTGTAATAATACTAATAATTCTCGTTGATGCAAATAAGTATAATATTTGCTTATTTTTCTCGAACTTTAACTAACACTTCTGACTCACAGAAGTACCCTTTCTTGTCATCTGATAAATCACGCATTGGGGTATTTTAGATATCTCAAAAAAGATTTAGGTATGGGCTTTTTTCTCTTTTTCTCAGAAGATACATTAATGTTGAAGTATAGAGTTACCTCCTCATTTATGATGTGATATATCTCATATTTGCTCCGAGAGATGTCATGCAATTGCTAATGACATCCATTCGGACTCGATCTCGTTTACCACCTCTATGCAGTTGCGAAGAATGTCTTTCAGTTTCTCGAAATCCTAGCAAATTTCGCCTCAAATATGAGGATGAAAAGTTGCTCGAAAGCGTGAGTAAGTTCTTACTTGTAGAAATTAATGATGGTATTTTCTGAGTCTGGCGCTTTTAAGGATATCAGCCTATGTATGTATGAGGGCAGGTATATAAACCACAAATAATGGAAACTTCTTTGCATCGACTATTATTATTTGTCACTGCCACTTGACCATGCAATTCCTTCTCTTGCAAGACGGGATTAATTCTTTGTTGGTTATCATGCAGGTAGCATGCTTTTCCATAGATTCTTCAAGCTCGCTTTTAATAAAACATTTACCCAGCAACTTTTAGAAATTATTGGCAGAGTAATTTTCTTTTTATAATATCGAAAATAAACAGAAATCCTAGGGGTAGAATATCATCAGAAGAGTTATGTTTGTATTTACTCTCATAAATTTATATAAAATATAAACAAGCACTTCTTAGTGGCACAACTGTTATGCTTACGTTAATAAGGGAAACGTGTTCAACGTTCAGATTAAGAAATGGTAGTCTTATCTAGAAATATGGCTGCTGATGACATTTTTCTGTTGCCGATTATCTTTCTATGAGATATCAACAAAATTTTCGCAAGTTTCTTGAAGATTTTTATATGTATTTAATTTGAACAAAATAAAAAATAACACAGATATGAAATTAAAACTTTAAAAAGAATTTAAATGAAAGATTATCGTATTTAGTATTTGATATTAATATTTCTTTCAGCAAAAATATATAATGTATCTCAAATATTGTTTTAATGCAGTCATCCAATGAATCCATTTTGACACAACTGTATTACTAAAATGTTAAATATTTAAATATTATATTATTCTAAAATGAATTATAGTACTGAAAGTAGTCTTTTCTTTGCATAGCAAACAAGTCAATCCATTTTCTCTGATACTGCACCAACAGAAAAGTGTAGTTCATTCCTCATTGCTCCATTTCGTTCATTTATAATTATAATTTTCAATTTAAATAATGTTTACATTTGTACACGGCATCTGTATTATATCATACCATATAATGTAACACCTAAACAAGGTGGTCATAAATATATATATTTTTAATCTGAAGGTATTTGCGACTGAAACTAATAATAAAATTTATGTATATACACAATGTCACAAAAAATTGAGAGTATACCTTACTTTTACTTGATAAATCCGACTTCCAATATAAATAGCACATTGCCGAGAAGTGCAAACATGTTTTTATTTCTACTTAAGAAAAATGGTTTAATTTAAAGTAAAAATAAAGTACAATCAACGAAAAACTTCTAAACTGAAAATTTTCAAAACCATTTTAAATAAATATACGCTGATTTTTGCTTCAAAATATTGAGAGTACACCTATGAAATTTTTGCAATATCTCACATAAAAATAAAGTATCACTGCTAAGTTGCATATCTTTTGACTTTTATAATGTCATTGTACTGATTTCATCAATTTTTGATGGTATCTGAAGATATTTTACCGTCGTTTTTCTTGCAACACTTGTTTGAAATGGGTTTTGTTTCTAATTTTGTGTTTCTGAACCACTTTCTCGAGTATGGCCTACAATATATGGTAATATTCAATGTAATTCATGTAGGGTACTATGTTGATATGTGCAACTGCTGTTTTTAATGAAAAAGACATCATATTTTGGCGTTACGTGCACTCTGTTTGGGGTCGTTGTACTGCTAAAAAATCAAATTTCCATCTAAACCCAAGTTTTTAACAATTTTCTTTAGATTGCTGTGAAGTATATCCCAATAACCCATATAGTTTGTACTAGCATCTACAAGAATTAAATTTCCTTCCCCGGATGAAGTCATGCCACCTCAAATCATGACGGACTCGCCACCATGTAAGACGTAAATTTTTTTTATTCAAAACAGTATTGGACTTTCTCCATACAGTACGATGGCTGTCACTGCCAAAAATAGTGAGTTTTCTTTCCTTACTAATACACCTTTCTTTCAAAAGTTAATGGTCTTCAACAATGAGTTTTTTACAAACTTGAACTGCTTTTTCTGGATTTGCAAGCTAAGGAATGTTTTCTCTCTAATAATGCGACTTTCATATCCAGTTTGTATAATTGCATTTCGCACAATTTCAGCTCCTACATTTTTGCCTATGATTTAAGTTTTCTGCTGTAAGTTGGAAGAACCATATAGTTTCAGCAATCTTAAGAAAAGTGTTAAAAAATTTGACTTTAGATGCAAATTCGATCTTTAAGCAGTACAATGAACCCAAGCAGACTGAACGTAACTTCAAAATATGGTATCTTTTTCATTATAATCAGCATTTATACATACCAACACCATATCCCGACATCTTTGCCATTAAATATTACCATATATTGTGGGCCATACTGAAAAAAAAAATTGTGGTTCAAAACACAAAATTAGAAACAAAACAGATTTAAAACAAGTATTGCAAGAAAAATGGGGTAAAATATCTTCAGATTTCCCCAAAAATTGGTCAAATCGGTACAAAAACGTTTAGAGGTCATTATAAAAGTCAAAAGACATGCAGCTTAGCAGTGACAATTTATTTTCCTTCGAGGTATTGAAAAAATGTCATAGGTGTACGTCTTCTTATATACAGCCGATCACCCTCCCACCACTGTACACCGCAGTATCGGTGTACTCTCAATTTTTTGAGGCAAGAATCTGAGTATGTTTATTTAAAATACTTCTGAAAATTTTCAATTTAGAAGTTTTTTATTGATTTTACTTTATTTTTACTTTAAGTTAAACCATTTTTCATGTGTAAAAATAAAATCATGTTTGCATTTCTCAGTAATGTGCTATTTATATTGGAAGTTGGATTTAA
>JAPMOQ010057252.1:419391-455454 GCA_026543055.1 Argiope trifasciata | reverse complement strand
TTTTTGATAGTTAAGTTTTGAATACGGTATAAAGACAATCAGAAGCGGATTTTCAACAAAGCAAACAAGGCAGCTGCCTCTAAATGATAAATTAAAGGGGAATGGTACACAAAGGAGGAATAAAAAGATTTTATGACCTTAATTGCCTTATAAAATAAGTCCATAAAAATAAAATTTTTATCAGTTATAAAATAGCAAAATGATATTAATATTTTGTCAAATATAGCTGACCAGGTTTGAATCTGTTTTACTATGCCCACTTTGCTACAAAAATACTTATAAACCCCTGGGTGCATGTCTAGATTTTGCTGTGCACAAACTTGTTTACCATTCAGTTATGAATAATTAATAAAAAAAGAAAAGAAAACTCATAATGCTGATAAAATAAAGAAATCAACCTAAAATTTATAAACATTCTAACTAATCAGAAATAAATTAAAATTTAATTAAATAATGACTAATTTATTAAAAGTTAATGTGCATTTCCTAAAGCCACAAACTGTTTTAATCTGCAACTGAGGGCAATAATGTGTGTCTAAATGATATAAGGTAAAACCTTAGTATGAAGAGCAAGCTTCTAATATAACGATAAATGAAAGTATTAAATTTACAATGTGGGCTTTTCTGCTTGAGGCCGAAATCCAAAAACTAAGATAAATGATTATTCAACATGTATTCAAAATAATGTATTCAAAAGTAAGCTTACAAAAATATATTAATCGCCAGAAATGGATCCAAAGTATTTTCTAAGAAAGATTGTTATTGATACCATCATAATAGTTTGAAAAACTATGGTAAAATACTTTGGATATGAAAATAGTTTTTCATATGATTTCAATGCCTATCTAGTATGTCGGAAATATAAATTGTTTCTAAATTCTAAAAAGGAATATGCTTACTAAAATTAATACCTAAATTTTCATGCGATATTTTGATAGACAAACAACATTTTTTTAGAATATTTTATTGGAATCAAAGTTTATTTCCTTATATTGATGTATTTGGAAACATCATACAGTTAAATAATTTTAAGGAAGCATTTTTTCTCCAATTTTAATTTAAAAAATGTAAAGCTTTTTCATCTTTTATCTAAAGGGAAAATCTTTCTACTTCTAAACTCTTGTCTAATGTTTTATTCCCATCATGAGCAATTACTAGGAGACATCTGTACCTTGCAATTTCAATCTTTTCATACACATATTTTTTTCTAGATGCGATTTTTAAAATCTAACTCATATTTTTTTATTCGATTATATGTTGTGTAATGTGGATTTCGTTTATTTGTCTCTTTTGCATCAGTTTCTATAACTTTCAAACTTGGTAAAAAAAAGTATCGTAGCATCTTATTAGATATTAATATTCTTACTTTTTTTAAATGTATCTTTAAATAAAGTAAATGTGAACAATTTTAGAAATGATACCCATTCTTAGAGCTGAAAGGAAAAGTTCAGGCAGTGTAGAATATATTTATTTGCTTTCTATATTATTCTTTATCAGTTTTTACATTGAATAGAAGGCTTATTTTTACTTCTCAATTTAAAGGGGTTTTTTCCGAACATGTTATTTTTTAAATAAATGTGTTTTCACTTATGGTTCTTGTCACAGATAAGTCCTCTGACGAAGTCAGCAATTTTAAGACGAATTTGCGCAATAGCTTCTGAGGGTAAAGGCTCTTGAGTACCTGAAGGCAGAAATCCGACTTCTAGCACATATGAAGATGACATGCAATCACTTGCACAACTTTTTATACGGGGGGGACTCTCTCTGACACCTCTTAGATAGAACACAAGTTACCGAATAACAATACCCGATCCAGAACTCGAACCCGGGACGCGCGCTACCCTCAGGCCTGGAAACCGGCACTTATATATATATATATATATATATATATATATGAGAGAGAGATTTTGTGTGCATGACTTCTTTTTAATGATGAACCATTTATAATTTAATTTGTTACTATTTTACAAAAGTTCTTATAGTAATGAATAGTATTTATCTGATTTCACTACTTTTTAGTAGAGCAGAATAAGTATATCAAACATAATTTTTTGCCTCATAGCCTTTTTTCATGCAATTAAGGAATTATAATAATGTATACATAATATAGGTAAACTTATAAACTTATTTTTGGCATCTAATTTCTATTCCTAATGCAAAAGGGCTTATAGAAGTTTAATTTTAAAAGTTTAATAAAATATACTTGGGCCCACTATGATGCATCGTTTCTGTGATCAAGTATATACAGCATTATAGTATCAGAGGAAAGTATTATTTAGAAGAAACTAGGAAGGCTTCATTTAAAATCATTTTCTCAGATTGCGTGGTAGATGGTAATTTGTGTATGACATCTCTACTTTACCCTTGGGCAGATGACTTACTGCAGGAGATTTCTTATTCAGAGTTAAAAACCATTATTTTGCTGTGGAGAAAAGGTGTTTTGGGAACTAGAAGCAAATTATCCTTTTTCATTTGCCTAGAATAGAATCTAGAAAAAAAAATTAATTCAAATACTTCTGAATTTTTACCATTGCTTCTAATTTGATAAATAATACTTCATTTACCTTAATCTTAATTATTCTTTTTATATTAATTTCGGCCACGATCTTTTTCAATATTAGGTAACTTTTCAACTACGTTTTATGCTCATATTACTTTATGAAATTACGTTACGTCAAAGCTTTTGAAGAGCAATATCGATTATATCCGACTTAATCAAGTCCTAAAACACCTGCCTCGTTATTTCTTGGCAACCACAAAACTTCCATAATCACTTTCCTTATTGAGATGATAAAAAATCATGGTATTATTATCATGATCTTTCATACTCAAGACACTCTTTAGATGCAGACGTCTGTCAGGGATATAATGTGTCCTCCAAAACTTAATACAAAAACGTAATCAACAAATATTTTGGATGGATAGATTTTATTACATGATATTTGCACAGAAATTGCGAATTTAGGTCAAATTAAAGAGATATATCTCAATAGGTATGACTTCCGCTTTGTTTATATGCCTGTGCACGATAATTTATGAAGCCAAAAAACTATATGAATGAAATTGGATTTCTTGAAATTATATCTTCGGCATTTAAATTGAAATTTAGGATCAATATTTGTTCCGAACAATTTCAAAGTGAGAACCCAATTTTTTTCTTTATACGAAGACTCTAAAAACAAATTGGATCACAATGTAATAATATGTGATAAAGTCAATAGAAGAAACTTATATTGATGTAAATTGTTATTTTTCTTTGAAAGATACAAAGCAAAACTCATTTAATAAATGTTACTTCTTCCTCCCGCCTTAATTAATATTAGATAACAGTAAGCAAAAACCAAGATAATGAAAGCATCTGTTTTAAATCTTTCCGCATTCATTTAGATAAAGATATTACTTATTACATTTAATCAAAAATGATTATAAGATTATCTATTATATAGCTCAGCATTCTCCGTTGATATAAATAAAAAGCTTTTAAAATATATAAAATTATCTACCTCATTTTTGATATTTTTGCTTGTAAGTCAGTGATAACAACAAATATAGTTTTTACGCATCTTAAAATTCAAAACATTAAATATTAAATTCTCCGTTTTTTAATAGTAATGGCGGTACACACAAACATACAGATAAACACACATATAAATATATTGGAGGTAAAAGTGCACTTAGGATGGTAAAAAATGTATAGATGCATCGAAATCTGAATTCATGATAATAACGTACACACACATTCATAAAAATGCATGTACAGAAATTTACACGCACGCTCGAGATCGCACATACACGCACAAAGATACACAAACGGAAACTTAATACGTTTAAAAATCTGTTCCAATATTCAAAACAATTCTGGATATAAAAAGAAACAAATTTCATCCATAGCCCCCCATTTTTGAGTTAAAGTAGGGAAATAGCAAGAAATATTTCATTTGTGTATTTTGCTTGATGTTTAAGTATATTTTAGACGTAAAGACCATTTATCAAAACTTATTTGACTAAACCAGCTCCATTTTAAATTTATTGTGTTCATAGAAGTCATAACTCCGAAAATGCCATTTCGGAATTAGGATGGTAAAAAAATGTGGAAAAACAGTAAAATTTTACTTACATGACGTTAAGAATACTTATTTTCTGTGTGAAAGTGAACTCAAATTTTTACTCGAACCAATTAACTAGACTCTTTATCAGATTTGCTTTTCTTCAGCACTTTAAGTTTTCTTAGATTCATTTTACGTTTACCTTAATTGAGTTACTTCGGGTAACTGCAGTTGTTTATCCGAAATCCTATCTCAAAGTTGCAGCATCAGCCATGTCGGCCTTTAAATATACTCTTAAGAAAGGTCCTTAGAGACCCATGACAATTTATTTTCATTACACCGAACTACAACCAAGATTCTATTTTGATGAATAAAACATTCATTAAACGATAAAAGAAACATTGGTTTAGTACTAAAGTTGGATTTGAACTTTTAAAAAATAAATTATTTGCCTTATGTTCATTCGGTTAGGCTGTTTTGAATGATTTGAAATTTTGTCTGAAGAGTTATATGTTTTCAAACAGGAATAATTGTATAAGAATAAGACTGAGTTTTTATAAGTCGATGATGTATTTGAAATATAAGATTTTTTTAAAAGATACTAATTTCCTCAAATTCGCAAAATATTGGAATTATATTATAAAGAAAATTAAGATTATTGTCAAATTTGGATGATTAATTTCTACTTTCTCTAGTTAGGTAATATGAAACTTAACTCATTTAAATGTAAGAGAAAAATTTGGCTGCGAATTTAGTGAGAATTTTTTCCCTTCACTAAAAATCATTTTTATAATTCACTGACATACGCAATTTATTAATAATTGTACTGAATAATTTGATATAATTTGCGGCTGTGAAAAGGATTTGGATTATTTTTACATTCAACCGGTAAGTTGTTTGCTTTTTATTTTTTTTTTAGGGTTTTTAATTTTATAATTTGATAATGGTCTTGTAGTGACTTAGTTACATTCCATTTTGATGTGGTCTTGTTTAGATTTGAGTTTGGAATATTTTGCTCATTATTATTATTATTTCATAGTTTTTTTTTCATTACTTTATTAATTATTGCTTTCATGAAAAACATGATTTTCTTTGGATTTTGAGGACACGAGGGGTCAGTACTTGGACAATCAGACCCCACACAGAAAAATTCCCTAGTTTAAATCTTTGCTTGAGGAGGACCTTTGATAAAGTCTTCAAGCCCGATTCATCATTCCCTTCCTTTTATTCCATTTAATTTATTTATTTATTTAGTTTCATTCATTTTTGCTTTTAAACTTAACATTTTTTCCTAATTTGGACTGATTTTCTGGAATCATTTTCATTATTTTATTTTTCATGATATTTTAGGCATAATAGCTACGAATGAAAGAAGAGGTATCGATAAGAAATGAACATAAATTTGCACACAATAATAAAAAAGGGAATGAATGATTATATAATATTTAAATAAAAGTGTTATCAACTTAGTATTTTTCTGTCTAACAGCCATTCATTTTGATACATTTGTCCCATGACTGGATTAGCTTGAAAATCCAGCTCTCATAGAACGCCATCGGCTGTATAAGGTTCTAAGAAATTTTTTGGCAGAAGAGAAATTTCTTCCTGGTTTTGAACAGATAAAAGTTTGAGAGTGACTTATCCAGAGTTGTATGGCAGGTTACTTGAAAACTTCCTCATAGAATTCTTGCAATTTTGCACAATTGAGTTGACTTCATTCTATGAGATAGGATAGGTTCATTCTATAGAGATTCAGTGATAGAACAAATGATTTAACATGATTGGGCTGGATTGCATTTGGTAATTTCCTAGAGCAAGATCCTTTTTTATGATATGCTGCACCAAAAACAAGATTCACATATTGATTTTATGTATTTAGTTCCATAAAATTCGTTTTAAAAGCTGGTAAAATTATAGCAGTAAATTTAAATTTCCCTCAACATTCCGATTTTTTTTTTTTCAAAATTAGATATAAATGTGACTGAGATATTTCTCGTGGTAAGAAAGATAAGTTATAATCAGACAAGTTCAAAAAGATGAAGCGGTCTCTGTGAAAATCAGATCACTCGGTTAAAATGTGACATATAGTTAAAAGAATATTACACGAACCACATATAAGTGGAGATGATCTGTGTGTAATGGGCGAATGGCCGATACGCAGTCAAGTTAAGATCACATCATATTGCGGCTGAAAGATGAAGTCCATGGAATAATATAAGGTTTTACTTCGTGGTGTTTAAATGAGGTTTTACTTATTTGTAAGGTTTTACTTATTCCATTCATTAAGTAAGGTTATTATAAGTAAGGTTTTACTTATTCCATTCATTAAGGTTATTATAAGTAAGGTTTTACTTATTCCATTCATTAAGTAAGATTATTATAAAGTTTTACTTATTCCATACAATATGTCAATTATTCAGCATCTATTTACGAAGTGCGCTCTTGGTATCAGTATAATGAAGAAGTTGAGAACATGACTGATCGCATACCGAAAAATAATAAATCGATAATGATTTCATTTATGTTTCGAAATTATAATGCATTCCACTTTTTATTATTACGCACAAAATTAAACGCGTTACTTATTGATATACCTACGAATTATAATAGCGCTATTATATAAATTGTTTCATAGTTTCTTATCATTTTCAGACAGAAAAAAAACTTCAATAACAAATAAGTTCCTCCTCCCACAACAAAAATTCTTTAAATTTATTTTAAGATGAATAATCTCTTTCAGATGTATTGTACTGATGTATGGGATAAAAGGATTCCAGTTATTGTTCGAGTTTTACTGTACTTGCATCCAATTCAAAAAGTAACAATTGTAATTTAATTATTATAAGGTTTGATTCGAAATTCGAAGTACAAAATATTAAAGTAGGAGAGAGTTGTTTTTTTCCTGGTGGGTTAAACTTAGGTTTTTATTAAATTTTTTTTAAAAATTAACGTTTAAAAATGGACTTTACTGAACTTCAACAATAATAAACCTATAAGACGATTTTTTATTTCTGAATGCTGATATTCTATTCTATTAAATGCCTCCTTTAGGACATGTTTTATCATTAATTTCGTGGTAGTTTTATCAATCTTATGGGGGCTGTCATTACGGAATGTTTTAATTTTTAGCATTATAAGATTATAAAACAAATTACTAAATATAATAAATTAGTGGAAATTTTCTCTTTCCTTTACAGTGATATCGAATCTTATTTGTAGTTGCATATATAAAAATCAAATACAAAAGTTTTTGTCATGGTATGTTTTAACATCACTTTCGTCTTTCTCAGAAATGATTTGTGTATCATTATGTAAAAAAGGTACATATGTAAAAAAGATGTATCCATCGAAATGAACTTATAATTTATTATTTTTAAGAACTGTAGGCAAAAATCACAGATCTTTATTGCTAATATTTTAAAAGTTAACTTAATTTTTTGAAATCTATAATTTTATCATTTTTTTTTATGTTTTTCTTGAAACCAAAATTATATAATTTGTTTTATAATAGAAAATTTTATACGTTGACAGAAATTGATATAAAAATTTAAAAAATACACAGTGTAATGTCTTGATCCTGACCGATCAAATGAGAATAGCTTAACAAACAATTCCTTTATTTACAATTATATGTACACAAGAACACTCGTTCTCTTCTAAATCAATATGATTCCCAAAATTTACAGAATAGTTGAGAGTTACTCATGATATAATTCTCTATCAACCTCATATCAACCTCAAACGGGTACTCCAGGGATAACTCTAGAAATCTACCAATCTTTATCGGCTGGATCTTAACATTGAAATCCGAATCACATGAAGCTTCTCACAAAATACGAACACCTTCCCACTTCTCCGACTTCTTCCAAGCCTCTCACTTCTCTGTCCTTCTGGTCAAAAAGTATCGCATTTTATTTCAAATCTCCGCCTCTCATTTCCTCACTGATGTACTTAAGCTTCTTATCATATAACAACTGTTCAGCAATGCTTCCTCAATGCTATCCAGCCAATCAGGGGAATATCAGTTAAGGATTCCTCTTTGTAGCTGACCCTTCTTCAACATATGTTAATTATAATTCCTTCATAATGGAAAAAAAAGTTTAACATCTGGAGAGTTTGACGTTTTTCTTTGAAGATAAGATGGATCTCCATGAAAAGACGGAACACTCACATGTGATTTTTTATTTGGATACAACAAATAACAGGACACAATGTCCCTACTAACGAAGATCATCCATCTGGCAGCCTGGAGGCATTTAACAATGTGGAAGGTAAAGAAGTGGAGCTAAGTCTGGCCGGAGTGCCACCTATCAAATGGATGTTGCAACATTTAAAATTAATTTTTGATCTTTTTTCTAAAAAGAAAATGCGCATTATTATGAAGGTATGCTTAGAATACATGAAGGCTTACTGCATTCATATTAACTGTCCTATTTCTTAGCTAAGAAACTAAAAAAGTGCTGAATTTTTGTAAGGATATGCTTTCTACTCACCAGTGGATTGAGGAAATGAAGCTTACGAGAGACCATCAAAATCTCAAGTTCGAATTTTATGCATAGTAAATAGAAATATTTGCAAAACTGCTGAAGATAATCCATAATAATGATTATCATAGTCTGACTCCATGTAAAGGTTAGGAAGCAACATTTTTTATAACAAAAAAATAACATTATTCCACAACATAGCGTGCTTTGTCGTTTAGAGCTACTCTGGTGTATTCCTGCGCCCCCTCTGGGAAGCGGGAGTACTGAGTCATGCTGCCTCTCAAGGCCATTTAATGATTAAAGGTGCTGTAACACAGTCACACTTCGGTGGTGAGCTCTCTCCAAGAGAATTAGAATGATACTAACTACACTATATTAAATACACAACACTATATTAAATAACCATCAGGAGTGGTTCCCTTGAAACCTTATAATGCTTTATGTTTGTATACTTCATAAAAGGAAAAAGGAAAATGTAATAGCATGTTTTGGCATGAGATTCAATTTGTTCAACGACTGGAACAGAAATGTCTTGGGATTGATTTTTGTTTTGTTTTTTATTGCTTTCTCGAATAGGATGTAGTATAGAAAAAGTATAGTAAAAAAATCAAACTAGAGATTTGTTGAACTTTCTCATTTTAGATCTTCCTTGGCTCGAAAAACACATTTTCAGACATGTTTTTTTCATGTCAAAGATATCTCATAAAGGCTTTCAGCTAAATGGTTTAGTATAAAATTTGCATTCCATAAAATTGAGAGTATAACCTGCTCAGTGGAAACTTATTTGCTCGAATATAAGTTAAACATGATAATTACAAAACGAGAAGGCTAGTGAGATAAAATTGGTTAATCTGTGCTTTGGGTCCCCTGCTTGGCGCATTTTCAAAAAGTCGCCAACTAGCGCGTTTTTGCATAGTGTCTCTCGGAACATTCAACTACGCGAGACAACACGCAAAAACGCGCCAGTTAGCGACTTTTTGAAAATGCGCCAAGCAGGGGACCCAAAGCACATTTTCACCATAAAATTCTATACACAGATTTAGCATCTATAATGTAGACACACCTGACCGATTTTGAGCCAAATCCAAATCCAAATGGATTGTATGTCGGTCTGTACTTTCAGAAACATGTGAGCTTAATAATTCAAAAATGCAATGACTTAAATACATCGAATTTGGTATGAAATTTTGTGACTACAAGTGCAGTTTTGTGCCAAATTTTTGTTTCAACTGGTTGAGAAAAATGTATCTAAAATACAGAACAGGCCACTGGAGGGGTTAAGAAATCTGAACAAATATAATTATAATAACAATAACAATTATGATGATTAAGAATCCTCTTCTGAACAATTATAATGTAACACATACTAAAAATCTACAAGCTTGTTTCTATGTGTCTGGTTGAACATCGATTGACGCCTTTATTAGGTAAAGATCTCATATATAAAAAGACGGGAAAAATTCACTTATGAATGAGGAAATAAATCCTTTTCAGACATGTTAAGACATAGCGCCGTGCCCGACTTCCAGATGTCGATGCTGAGGTTGGGTTCAAATGGACTTGTAAATCATCAGCTATCTACTTAATCTATCTACTATCTACTTATCAGCTGTCTATATCTAATATAATATTTTTTATGTGTGCACCTGTGTATGTTTGTTTATATTATGTTATTCAAACAAAAAGCAAACTGACGATCAACTGGCAATGCATACTTTGGAAAAAATTATTATAATGACTAAATTTATGTTCGGCTGTTGATCAAGCAAATACAAATTAATATAATTAAGGAAACTGCATGACTTAAATAACTATTTCAAAGAATTATACATGTGATTCTATTTTTAGAGCGTAATAATCTTCCACTTAGTAGTACCCAAAAAATAAAATGAAAGCCTAATAAGGAAATTTTTTTAAAGTATAGTCGAATTACTAAGTAAATACGAAACTGTACTCATGAATCATATGAACGGAATAAAAAATTCCACTAACTAGAATTGTCAGAGATTTAGTTCATAGATTACAAGATCAAATTATTCTTACATTAGGAAATGAAATTCTTAACGAAATTCAAGATAGTGTGAATGCAACTATGTATTACAATATCTAAATGAATTCTATTTCTGATATTTCCCATGAAAAACAAACTTCTGTCTATATTAAGTAAATTTTGTTGAGAAAAGATTAAGTATAAATGAGTCATTTATTGGTTTTATTGAAGTAATTGGCGTGACGAGAAGGACTAGCAAAGAATCTATTCGGAAATATTAAGTGAACTTTATTTAGTTATAATGGATTGTAGTGGATAGGCATACGACAACGGTAAAAACACAAAAAGGGAAATATAAAGAATAAAATCTAGAAAAATTCTAGAAAAAACGAAATTCTCAATTTTTGCCGACTATTCGACAAAGAACTTGGACCAGCGGATGTTAAAATGAGAGGCAATCGGACATCTAATTTCACCATCCGATATTCAACCTATAGTTTGCATCACATTCGACAGAAAAGCTGACACACACACTGATGTACGCAATATTCTATCTAAGTATGCACTTCACTTGTTCAATGAATTAGGGTCTCAGTTTTTCATATGCTACATTTAATATTATAACTATGCAAAATAGAGTAACTGCTTTGAAATAAAATGAAGTCATTTTTCAATCTAAATATTCACTATGTATAATTACATGCTAAGTAGTTCATATTTTTACTCGTGCATTTTACATATCTTACTATGACATTTATAAGCGAAAGAACTTTAATATTTACAAGATATTAAAGTTATAGTTTGTACATTTTAAAAAGCAGTCATATCCCCTTGAATTTCCACATTTAATATTGTTCTTGCGCTCCCTTTCAGAAAATATTTTAATTTGTTACAGTTTGGTTACAATCCTTATTAAAAAATTTTTGTAGGTTTTTAGGTTGGTAATTACATGGCCAGATTATCAAATAGTTAGAGTAGGATCCCTAAGATCCCTTACAACTTCATGGGTATCCAAGAATTTTTAGTTTTTGTGGTGCAGACATTTCTTTTTATAGAGATTTTCTACTTGAACAAATTCTAAATAAATTCAACATTCGCTTAAATTGCAGAATCTATATATATATATATATATGCATTTGTAAAAATTATTTCATGTTCCCAGATTTGAGTGCTTGCAAATCAGTGAGGGCTTATACCTGCTAAATTAGCTGCATAGAGCTGATATATATCTCTATTTAAACTCTATAGTTAGAAGAAAGACCCAAAAGATTCCTTCTAAAAAGAACGTATCCTGTGATAATGAAAGAAGTGGGAAGGGGAACTGCAACAGTAATTCGGAAAATAGGTTCACTTGTCTCGTTGAAGAGGACACTCATTTCAAGGTTAAAAGGGATAGACATATACGTCCCTACTTCATATAGAGGGATTGATAATGTTCGATAGCTTTCTGTTTATTCCTGTCTCCAGATCTGTATTCATTAATTAAACTACTAGTTTACACATCTGACATATACGTAAAAAACACTTCATTAATAATAGCAATAAAAATACTTCGTTAATAATAGTTTAATAAGAAGAAACCTTCTTTATAAAATATTATATACAAGGTGGCCAGAAATAAAACACCCCTACTCTGACCTCCATGGATATCGAACTACTCAGTGTAAAGGCTCAAAATTTTGTACACATACTATTCAAAATATGGGGAAACGGATTTCACGAAAAAAAAATTAGTTCCTGAAATCACCGATAGGTGGCGCTGCACAACTGGAACTATGATCAAAAGACACAAATAATAATAAAAATTAAAATGTTTATGCGGAATGGAATGCTTCCATGCTTCCTTTTTAATTTTTCTGCCCCTTATGGAAAATAAAAATAGTAAAGAAGCTAGAACTCCCGTTGTAACTGCAATTTCATACTGTAACCAGAAAAATTTGCATAAAGCATGGTTAGAAGCCATGTTCTGGGTATAAAAGAAGTTAAAAGGTGGGGAATGTCATTCTTATTAGTGATGGCTGTCACGCTGCCAGAACGCGCTTTGCTTGTGAAGTTGTTTTACGAGAATAAAGGAAATGCTCCAGCAGCACTTCGAGAGTTTCGCCGACTTAAGGATTTGCGTAAGGGACCATTGCTTCCACAAGCTCTCAGGAGAATGATCGCTCGATTCGAGGAAACTGGACATCTTGGAGTTCAGCCTGGTCGAGGACGCAAACCGGTTCGTTCAGATGTCGTTGAAGATGTTGCCACCGGTATTGTTGAACAGTCAATGGATAATGTTTTAGGCTGCAGTAGTGCACGTGCAGTGTCACGACACTTGGGTGTTCCCTATAGCACAGTGTGGAACGTACTCAGAAAAATGGTGCATTGTTTCCCGTACAAAATCCGCCCTAATCAACAATTGCTGGCCACAGACATCGTGGCCGTGGCAGATTCTGTGGAGCGATGAGGCCCATTTCCACCTCAGTGGAACAGTGAACACCCATAACTGTCGCATATGGGACACGACAAACCCCCTTACCTTCCAAGAGATTCCACTCCACTCACCGAAAGTTACAGTCTGGTGTGGATTCACAGCCACATTCATCCTTGGACCGTTCTTTTTCGAAGAAGTTACTTCCAATGGCCTTGAGACATGTACCGTGACGGCCAACAGGTACAAAAGGATGCTCGAAACATTTGTTGTACCCCATTTGCAGCAGCGCCAATGCCTTGACACCATTACTTTTATGCAAGATGGAGCACCTCCACACATTGGACTCCCTGTGCAACAGTTTCTTCGCCAACATTTCACCACTGACAGAATAATCAGTCGCGCGTTTCCGACAACTTGGCCATTTCGTTCACCGGATCTTAATCCGTGTGATTTTTGGCTTTGGGGACACTTAAAAAACCTTGTTTATCGAGAACGTCTGATAACCTTGGCAGATTTGAAAGAGAGTATCAGTCTGCATGTGAGAAGCATCTCAGATGACCAGTTACGATCCGCAGTTGAACAAGCTGTCCACAGACTTCACATTTTACATCTTCAGGAAGGGAACCATATTGAGCAGCATTCCCTGCATCGATAACGTCCTTGTTTCATGTATGCTTGGTACTTTCAAATAAAATGTGTTTAAAACGTGTTTTTGTGTCTTTTCAGCATACGTCCAGTGGTACAGCGCCACCTATCGGTGATTTCTGGAACTAAATTTTTTTTTCGTGAAATCCGTTTCCCCATTTTTTGAATAGTATGTCCACAAATTTTCAAGCCTTTACACTGAGTAGTTCGATATCCAGGGAGGTCAGAGTAGGGGTGTTTTATTTCTGGCCACCCGGTATATAACACTTTAAGTGTTTCATGTTTTTAATTAAAATGTCTAAATGCCTAGAAAACTTTTAATAATGCAGATACAATTCTTTATTTCAAATTCGTCCACATTTACTTAATTATTTCTTAAATTTGGAAGAAAATAAATTGGCGAAAATTAGATAAAAATTTCAGGGGAATGAAACTGAATCATTGAAAAAGAAGATGTTTGAATTTTAAGGTGGGGTAAATACATTTCTTGTAGAATAATTTGTTCCGAAGTTACGGTAGAAAAACGATAAAATTTCTTGTGTATTCTAATTAATTGAATATGTAATTAAATTTTATACTTTGAGAAATTAACAATATCCCCCCTTCTTTTTTCAAATAATAAATATATAAGATTTGATTTATTTCAACCCAGTTCTTTAGATCTATAACATATATACACAGCCGCAGTGACCTGTATTTATGTTAAGATTATATTTTTAATTTTCTCAAGATAGTGGCTTTTTTTTTTTTTACCGTGTTTTTGAAGATAGCCAATTTTCAAGTTTCGTTTGATTAGTAAAGGACACACAAATACAATTTTTTAAATTAAAATTATTTTTTTAATTTAAAAAATTATTTATTTTTTAAATTATTATTATTATTATTATTAATTATTATTATTAATAATTATTATTATTATTAATTTTTTAATTAATTAAATTATATTTAATTAATTATTTTTTTTATTTTTGAATGACTTAAAAAGAATTAATTCATTAGTCTTGCGATTTTTCTATAGATTACAAGAGTTTTCTATAAAAAATGTAACATAACTGTAAAAGAAGAATTAATAAGTAAATAATAATTGAAAAATGGTTTTAATAGCAAGTACTAACCGGTATAAAAACTTATTAATGGAGCGTATCTCTTGCACATTTTAACTTTTTGTTCCGCTTACTTTTTTAAAAAATGAATTAAACTGTTTCATTCTTTCCATCTCAATTATGAAATTTCTTTTTTCTGTTATATAGCTTCATGAAGGGACTTGCCAAAGCAATTAAGTTCGGTAAAGTACATTAAAAAACAGAAAAACAAAAATATTTTCATTCTTAACTATCTAACGCAGGGATGGGCAAACTTTTTCGATCGCGGGCCAAAAATCGAAAAAATAAAGTTTGGCGGGCCAAGATGAATTTTTCTAAAATTTTAAAAACAATATACAAGTATTACAATTTAATATATTAATGAGATGAATGAAATTGCGATTTCATTTTTAAAAGTTCCTTATGTTGAGGTTCGAAGTGAGATGTACTGATTCTAATGGACGAGGCTAAATGCTCATCTGTCAGTCTACTTCTGAAATAATTCTTTCTAAGGTTCATAGTTGAAAACACTTGTTCACATATATAAGATGAAGCAAACATAGCACTGATTTTCTGGGCATGAGATATTAAATTTGGGAAACTTACTTTCGATAATGATTTGTAAAACTCTAACTTTGGCATATTTAGAAACAATTGCTTGAGATGATTGTTAGATTGCAACTCAATTAATTCAAGCTGCAAATCTGACCTCACTGCTTCACAATTTACTTTGAATGGCATGGTAAAAATATCCAACTCTGCTTGAATGGCACTGAAATCTTGAAATCTGCGTTCGAACGAGCTATTACCAGCTCTTTGAAAAAAAGGAAGAAAAAATATAATATTTAAACAAAGTAGAAAAGGAGATGGATATATAATATATGAATATTTCTTTTAATTTGCCTCTGACCGGCAAATTAAAATTCTATCCGCGGGCCGGATAGAACCTTCTGGTGGGCCGGAGTTGGCCCGCGGACCGTAGTTTCCCCATCCCTGATCTAACGTATAAGCAATTTTAAACATAGATGCATTTTACATATCTAAACAAGTTATATAAACACTCATGTGATTGCATTATTCGTATTATGAATTTTTTCATGAAATTTAAGAACTGTCATATTCCTTTAACAAGAATGCAAAGTATTCGGTTTTTGAAAAAAGAGAAAAAAAAAATCACTTTTTTTTTTCTTTTGAAAAAGATACAATTTTGATTTTAGTCATCATCGGAATTTTAAAAAGCATTCTGCATGATTCATGAAAATTGCTTCCATTAAAAAGAAGATAAAATATCTTTTTAAAGAACTAACTACATACATTTTTTAATTTCCGTAAAAACTGGAGTATTTCAACATTAAAAATAATATAAAAACTTTAAAAAATGTATATGCTTCTGTAATTCAAATATGTCCATATTCTTTAGTGTATATATTTAGCGTTAGAAAAATATAAACATAAAAATTATAGTTCAATGAGTTTCTTCCTTAGCAGTGAAATGTGCGCCTTTCTAGAATAAATTCTTAAGAATTTTGTTTTTAAGCATTGCACTCTTTTTTTGTGTGTAAACTACTATAAGGCAATATCTTATTTGTGCACGGAAACATTTAACATGCTCTTGTAATTTGTAGATACCCCACATCTTTTAAAAGGGGGTCTAAAATAGATTGACCTTCGTAAATTTATGGCAGAGGGAAATTTAGCTGTAAAATCACCCGATCCTTCAGTGGTGATTGGTTAAATATCACAGCTGTTACTAAGGTTTCAAACACAGAAAGAAAAAAAAAGAAAAAAAAACTGCTTTTTCAAAACAGTTATTTTCAATCAAAGCAGTTACAAGACTGAGCTAAAAATACTATATCTTATATAGAAACCTGCTTTGTATGAGGTGAATAATAAGTAATATCATCTTATTACTCACTTTAATTTTGTATTAATAAATTATTGATTTATAGAATTATGATACCTTTTAAATATATTTAAAAAAATTTGCAAGTATGGATGATCATGTATTTTTATATTTTAACATGATCATGTATATTCTATTTTAACATGATCATCCTTATGGATGATCATTTTAAAACAGAAAGAATATTTGCTGTATTTAAAATTTGAATACCTAAAAAATTATTGGAATATATATATATATATATATATATATATATATATATATATATATATATAATATAAAATTAATTATTTAAAATTTGTGTTTAATATTATATGCGTGCAATAATAAAAATCAATAATTATCTTCTATTGCTTCAGCAATTATTTTATTTTGTCATGAGATTTTTAAAATAATGTGCAAATTTTTTTACAATATCAAAACGGTCTAATTTATTTGTAATCTTCTTTCTTGTTGCCTTCTTTTCATCAAAAACTCTTACTGTCACAATATCAAATTTATTAGTAAGCATATATATAATTATTATTTGATTAACAGTCCAAATAATTATTTATTATAACTATCACTTATTATAATTAGTTTTTATTAATTATATAAGCTAATTATCTGTAAAATATAAAATTGACTAATACTGAATTGATTGAAAGCTAAATTTGTGAAACGTTATTTGCCCCCCGTCGGAAAATTGCCACCACCTCTGCAATATTTATTATATTTTGTAACTTTTCTTTATATTGCCAGTTACTAAATGTCATAAATGCTGAACCCTCTTTCAACAAATTAAAATTCAATAAAGGATTACATTCAGTCAAGCATATGAGTATAATGCTTAAACTCTCTTGCTTCTCGAAAAAGAAATTTGAAAAATTAATTTTCCTGAAGTAATTAATAGCAAAAACAAAACCACGTATTAAATAAATATGTACACATTTGGTTCTTTTTTTTAACTTTGACCGCAAATTTAGGGCCCCAAATGGTTTCTTGCACCTGAGGCCTCTTCATAGAGAAGGTCGGCTTTGCTAAAACATGCGTTCAATTTTTTGGTACTATTAATGCATGCTAGGGATTAATTTACGAATTACACGTCAAGAACAACACGATTGATTCAGTAAAAATGCTAACAACCCAAATGTGAATTTCGTAACTATAGTACACCACTGTCATGTAATGGGTTCTCTGGCATTTTAGACTTAAATTAGAATATGCGAGAAAGTTTTAGAGGTAATACTTCCTCATATTTTTACAGTGGGTTTCTTTTTTTTTTCCCCTCCAAATGTTACACGGAAAGGATGAAAAATAAATACTAATAAACAAGTATAATTTAACCTCATTTCGCAATTGGTTAGATTTATATTTATAATGTAAAAGAATAAAATTCCTTATAATAAGATTTTATCAATTTTCTGATCAAGGAATTTGCTTTTTAATAAGAAAAGCAAACATGTTAAAAGAATGTCCCGCCGTTGTATTTATTTATCCCTCTATGCTTTTTCAAGTCAAGCACAAATATATGAAGATATATGCAAATAAATGAATTATGGTTTGCACAAAGACTTTCTATCAGATGTAATAAATTAGGAGTCAGGTTTTCAATCATAGATGGCGCTACATATCAAACCAATGCGACATCCCGACTCGAGGGGATAATCAATAATCAGCTGATATTTATGGCTGGTCGACATTTTGACGTATTTTGAAAAAGGCTGATTTTTTTAATCAAAATCTCTACTATATTTTTATCATTTAGTAAGATTAATTAATTAATAGTTACATTTTCAATTAACTACTTTGTTAAATAAAAATTCAAACTCTGGCTCATTATCCGGTATGTATGTTTCATGGTTAAATTTTTTGCTGAACTGCTTGCAGAAAGCCAAAAATTAATACTAATTTTTTCGTTTTTATTATGTGAACAAATATTATTAATATTGAGATATTATTTTATTCGAAACAAACTCATGAGTAATTCATAATATTTGCTTATGGAAAACGTCAATAATGAAAGGATGATTGGCATGAACTAAACAAAACAGCACTTTGATTATTTTTTTATTGAACCATTTCGTTCCAATGTTTTCATTTTTTAGAAAATTGTTTCATTAACCACTAATATAAATATTAAATGACATAATCTATTGTATGCAGGCAGGAATTCACATCAATATTTTAGTTGTTAATGTAATATTTATTCTTTAAAATAATTATATTTGTTGATTAATAATTAGACATCACAAATGATGAATAAAATATTTGCTAAACACTGAATAAACCCTCTATTTTACATTAGAATGATTTTGAACAAAATTGCAATTAAAAGTATCTGTTAGCATTTTCAAAATTCATTTTGTTTATAACTTAGCACATAAATTATAATTTTGCTAGAAAAAAAAATCCAAGCATTTAATTTGGTGAAATTTTAGTATTATGCTTGGAATACTTATATATTAATTTACAATAGACGATATAATTTTTTTAAATGTATAAAAATTAATAAGATAACTTCTTATGTATTCAGATCATAAACATCCCTCTGAGGAGGCTATTTCATTGTTTTATGTCAAAACCTCTATTAATAAATAACTACAATTTCATATCTATTAAATAAAAGCCTCTGTAAGCAATATAAAACATATTTAAGAAATTCAAAAAGGATATTAATTGTTATTTTTGTCTTACTGTTAAATATCTTTGACAGTGATGGATAATATATTTAAAAAAGAATAAATAAATAAAAGGTAAATCATAAACAAATTAAACTTTGTTTATAAAAGTATATTCTAATTCATTAAAACTTGCTGTTTCTGTTTAATGTAATTTCTGTGGTATTCTGTAATTTATTGCAGCTCATAGACTGACTTTCTTGCAATTTATAAAAAACAAATTTATTGATGTGGATGATTATTGACAAATCTGGTATTGTTATACAGATTTTGATAATGTTGATTTAATAGAGTTCTAAAGAATTAAAAATCAAAATGGAGTCACAGTTATATGACATGTTGCACTTGTTTTTGATGCATACATCCGAGTACCAGTAATTCTTCACTAAATTCAGAACTTGACATTCATTGTGAGAAAGTGGCATATTGCTGTTGTCAATTTTCAACGGTTGGACAGATGTTGGACCAGATACATTTATTAACAGCATGCAAAAGAAGACTTATTTATAGTGACTGCAATGCTTAAAGTATAGTCTGCCTAAAGTAGTTGCTTTAAATGTGCCATGTTGTTAACTTGCTAACCTCATTTGCTATATTCAAATGTTTTTCCACAGCATTCCATGGGTAATCTGTAAACATTTCCAAATATTGCAATGGCTTGAATTTTAATTTGTATAGATTTTGTTTTTTCATAATTATTGCTATGTTTTTACTTTTTAAACATACTTAAATTTAATGAATTCAAATGCAAGTGCCACAGCTCAATTTCGATGTAATAAGGAAATCAAATATTTAAATCCACTTGAATAAAGGACACCAACATGGTCAGTTTGTGAAAATTCAATTTAATAATACAATCAGAAACATTTAAATGGAATCCTAAAATATTTAGTATAGCATGTGTTGCTTTTAAGTCCAATAAATGGTATTGTTATTGAATGCAACATTTGCCAAAATTTCAGAGATTTAAAATTTTGAACTAACCTTATATTCTAACATTTTTGAACTTAGAATTTTATGGTAATAATTATTTATATCTTTATTTATATAGATTGAATAGCTATTTTTAAACTTTTATTTCTTATATTTTACATTATTTAACGGATTTCTCTTTATAATTATATTTGAAAAGATTGGTTCTTATTAATTCAAAAATGGATATTTGGATTTTTAATAAATATTTCTCTCTTAGAAATTTTTAAAAACTGCGATACTTATTATTGTTGTTTATTTCAATATGTAAAAGCGCAATATTTTTTTTACTTTCTGGAATTATTAAAAATATATATAAATTAAATACATTATAGGATTATTATTAGTAGATGCTTCTTTTAAATCTTTAAAAATGTTAGAAATTTTTTGGAGCTACTCTTCTTTTATTTAGATCTTTCAAAAATATTCTTTCATAATTATGAGATAATAATTTTGAAATTATTACAGAATTGTAAATTATAATAATTTTTACATTATCATTTATATTCTTTGCAACACCCTAATTAAAACTTCTTATCAGTGAAACTATTCATCAGGAATTGTACCTATTTTCAATAGCAATTGGGTTTTGCAAATATGACAATTTTCTTTACACTATTACCTGAAACAAAGACTAAAACAGGGTTCATTAGATTTAACTTTTCAATGTCATCACCAGAAACATATTTTACTAACAAAGGGTGGAATATCAATTTGTATCAAAATAATAATTATCATCATCCTCAGAAAGTGTTACAGCAATTTCACCTTGTTTTTCTGATTGTAAAGATAAAAACAACATAGATTGAATAATTTTTTTTCTCAACATGATAAACTTGAGTTAATGATACATTATACTGAGATCCAACAAGCTATCAATATTTGCCTACACAACTTCCTGTGCATCAGTTTGTAATTTCCCAGTTAGAATATATTGAAACTGTAGTTCATCTATACAATATCTTGTTATTTCAATGACTGCATTAGTTATTTTAATACCAAGAGGGTTTTCCATGAAATCCTTCCAGTTTGCATATTTATATTTTCCAATTTTTCTAACCAATTCTTATAAAAAAAAATGTAGAAAATAAAATGTGTTGTCATCATTTATCAATGTTAAAGGTTGCTGGTAAACCTTAAATTTATGATAATCTTAAAATATTTATTTTGTTAAACCAGCTTACAATTTATATGAAATCTGCAGTGCCTTCAGTATTGTAGTTGAGACTAACAAATTTTAAACTTTCACATGCATTTAAATTTAAAATATCTAAGATTAAATGAACAATTTTTCTTCCAAATTAGCAGTCTGAGTGTGGGCATATTTTACCATTATATCCTTTTTCTAAATCATTAAGTTGTTTTTTTTTCAATGAATGTAATAAAGCAGCTTTATATAGTTTGATTATTTCAAAAATCATTAAAAGAAGGATAATACATAACTTGTTCACAGTTTTTTATTTTTTAGTTTAACTAATTATCTCTAATAGATTTAAGCAAGTGTACAGTATCTGTAACATAAAAAAGAGGTCTGTTATGATTTACTGGATATTAATAAATATTAAATTTAGGAGGTTGAAAAAACATACTTATTGTTTCTCTGTTAATGATATTGTTATTGCTTGAAATACAAATTACATTATAACTAATAGTTTTTAATTTTTTAATGATTATTAAAATTATTTCATGTAATAATTCTGCAACTATTAGTTTTACAGGCAAAGTATGGACATCTTTCTCTATATTTTACCTATAGACTTTATTAATGCCTTTTTTAAACACTTTGTACCATGAATATAAATGCAGAATTTGCAGCTTTTCTTGAATTATAAGATGCACCAATGATGTTCCTGCCTTTAAAAATCTAAAATATTTTTAATAAATTTCATCTATTATTTAATTTACAAATTTGTCAGTGTTACTCATAAATTTACATTTGCCTTCATTACAGAGCTTTTTCAATATTAGAAATCTTTTCTTAAATTTTTCCTCCTTTTTCTAGGGTTTCTCTTGTTTTTTTATTATTTTTTAATGAATATGATGGAAATTGATTGAAAATTGATGGTATTGCATCAGCTTTTAATCTTGGCTTAGTGAAAAGTGCAGTTTATATTTTTCCAGACTTTGTATCTTAATATTCTGTGCATCTTTTAATATCACCAGGTTTTTAATGTATATCCCAGACCTGTAACAAAGAATGAACAACTCTATGAGTGCAAAATGAAATAATACTTTTAAATAATCTATTGACAACATAACAATACAGGGTAGAGATGCATTTTGTAAATTAAAAATCTTCCAAAATTTAGATTCTAAAAGCATTATGTTAACATTTATTCTGTTTTAAATTTCTGTAACTTCTTTTAGTATTTCATGTATTAAAATTTAAAGAATTTACTTATTCTCCCTCCATTTTACTGCTTTATTCTTTTTATTTTTATAAAGAATTTTGATTATAACATCTGATACAATACTGTCAGTTGCATCATTAAAAATAAATTACAAGGGGGAAAAGAGTTGCATACACTTTGGAAGTTCACAATTTCTCCCAAAATGAAATTATTCAGAAATAGTTTATATACATAAAAAATTAACATTTCAATATCATAAGTCACAAGTCTCTCAATATCTTAATACACAAATTGAGACAACAGGCGATTTTAAAATAATAATAATATTAACAAAAAAAAAGAACTATTTTTTAAGATACTAACTTTAAGAATCAGATCATTATTTGAGGCATAGCATCAATTTGAAATCAAATGGAAAAAATACATATATTAAATGAACATTTTGTTTTTTCAAAAAAGGAAAAAGAAACCTACTTTGATATTTTTCGTACGATACATGTTTTTTCATGAAAACTGCAGTATCTTTTTTTTTTTCTTTTCTTAAATCCCTCACATATTTCTGACCTTTGGCAGGCTGAATGTAGGAACTTTAGGGTCTCTATTATAGTTTATTCTGCAAAAGGGAACTGAACATTTGAACACCACTTCTTTAAATTAGTTAAGTTCGAAGAATAATGTAATATAGCTCTACTAGGATACGGCCATATACTAAAAATTCCTGCGATCGAATGGAAAATATCGCAAACCAGGGTAAGAAGCCACTAGAAATCAGTTGCCAAATTCATGCCGTTTGAACTGACAAGAAATTTAAAAGATGGTAATCAAGCCGGATATCAGTGGTCTAAGATGGTTTTCGTCAGCAGGCCGTTGGAAGGCTTTTTGCCCCTCGGAGGTGCCAATCCTATGGGATAGCACAGTTATCAGTATAGGAGAATGTTTTGAGGATATCATTTCCGCTAGCTCTTTATTTTGTGCTTTGGGGCTCGATCTCGGGAGCATTGGATCCGTAGCCGCGTGAAATTACACCGGAACTAAAAGTGTACGCTCCAGTCTGGAAGTTTTTAAATGGCTTATGCACTTACCGTCATTTATCGCATTTAAGTGTTCTTGAAACCATAGACCGACAGACAACCCGTAGTTGGATTTGACTAAAAACTTGACTGGTGTCAACACTATAGATATTAAACCTGTGTATCGAATTTTATTTATCTGGCACTCTTCGTTTCGTAACTATAGTGTTAATTTACATCCGAACTTCTGAGCATCTTAACCAATATTTAACAGAAAGCTGCAAATTTGGTTAAAACCCTTATACCAAATTTTGTCCGTCTAGCTGAAATGTTTTTGGGTTATTTCTGCCATAGATGGCCATTTTCTAAAAGCGTGTTTTATGATTTCAGAGAGGTCTGAGACGTAACGATTCATCAAAATCTCGATAATTTTTGACGATTACTATGCTTTCTCTACAATACGTATGTAAGAAAGTAAAAAGCAATATAATTGCATTCGGTGGAATGCATAGAATTCAGGATGAATTTCTCGCATCGCGATGAATGTCTATTCATTCTGTTATTCAGGGTGATTATAATTGAAGTTCCATTTTGAAATGGTTATAAAAGAGTAACTACTTTATCAGATGTTATCAAGCTTGGTAATAGTTTGAAAGAGGTCATAAAAATTTCTTTCCCAGCAAAAAACTTCACAAACTCACCACCAGGAAGAAAATGACACTGTATGTAATATTGTTAAGCAAATTAGGACATGAAGACATCGGTTTAAAATTGTGTTTATTTGCTTCTTCAAAGTGGCATCCACATTGAACAAGCAACATATCCATTTTCTGACTGTAAGTTAAATCGCAAACAAAAAATATTACGCATATGTAAGTGTATTGCATCTTTCAGTTCCATCAAATTATTTATATTGTCACCCTAAAGAGTGTTTTTGAGATAACACACACTGAACATGCTCTGTAACATGTTTCAGAGACGATTAAGCACATTTCAAACTGGTGTTTTCATGTCCTAGTTTGCTTAACAATATTGCATACAGCGCCATTTCAAATCTGGTGTTGAATTTTTGAACTTTTTTTTAGTATAAAAGAAATACCCATTACCTTTTTAAAATTACTATCAAGTTTGATAAAATTTGGTTCTGTAATTTTCCTTTTATGACCATTTCAATATGGAACTGTAATTATAACCACCCTGTATTTTAAATGTATTATAATGTTTCATTGGTAGCTGGTCCCTAATTAAACTTTTTTCTTCTTCTTCCTTTCAGGTAAAATAAAAGCAGAAGAAAGATGGTTGTACAGATTTAGCTATACAATCAAGCTTTAAATATAAGTTCTAATCGGAAACATTAAAATTAGTTCAAAAAGAATAATTTCTTTGAATTCAAGTCTCTCAAATAGCATTCTGTTGATCTCACAAGAGTTAAATCGATAAGCTTGTTATTGAATGACAATGGAGAAACCGCTCGACTTGAGGTTGAAGTTGTCACTGGAAGAAATGGCCCTTAGAAGAGTAGTTGTCAATTTGTGGAATGAAACCGACATTTTGTCTTCGCTTGGACGATTGCAATTCCAATCTCTTCCAGATCACCAACATCTAAGAGAATATCGACTAACAGTTAATGAGAAGATAAAAGCGAAGATCTCGAAATTCGTATTACCTGAATCCTTAAAGAAGCGGATGACGGACCTAGTTAACCCAATTGGTTGGAATTTACTGGGTTGGGAAATAATCCACAAAAAAATTTTAAATTGGTCAAATGGGAATTTGCGTATGCCTGTTCTAAAACAGTTGTGCTGGACATCTGCAGGAACAGTAGATTACAGAAAGACGGCTAAAAAACTTCTACATATTGATATGCTAGACGATTTTATACGCTACAAGTTAGCATGTTTGCATTGTTTAGTTGCTGACATTCCACGACTTTATGAAGAACTCGCTGAAAGGTATAAGAGGTATTATATATCCAAATCCCCATCTTTTCAGATTAAAATTGAAATGGATTTTTATTGGTTTTTTATTCTTAATGGAAAAGAATCTGAATTGAAGCGTATCGCTGCTAGAGATTTACCTCCAGATATCTCTTTTAATCAGCATGCTTTTGCATTATCAGTAATTTATGGCAATAAAGAAGCGGCTGAATATTTTTTTAGTCAGCAATCCAACGAAGAACGAAACACTTATTTATATAAATTAACCGAAACTATCATATTAAATAGATCGGGTATATCATACAAATGGCCTTGGGATATTCCAACTGAAAGAATTTCTGAAATTGTGTGTTACTTGTTATCCCTGATGAGTCCTGCACAGCAAATGCAAGTTTTGAAGGACAAACCTTGTGACTTGTTCATATGTTTTCTAGATTGGCCATGGCAAGATGTTGCCTTGGAGATTGCAGCTCTCATCTGGACTTTTCTTCCAGAAAGCGAATACTGTTATTTGCTGGAGAGGATGAATGAAAACACTGCAAGAACAGGTTATTATTTGCCAAACTTTTACCAGAAATTTTTCCTGGATAGTCCAAGAGAATTTAAAATTCATTTTATAAATCATACTTGCCTCCATTGTACTTTTCTTCCTAAATTTCTAGAGGCCGAAGATACAGAAACCATCAGAATTATTTTTAGGAGTATAGGTGTTAAAGAGAAAATGAAACTTGCTTCTTGTTATAAATTTTTTCAGCTTCTTGATTCTCTTATTATGTCTGACAAGTGGCATTTTGTAAAAATATGCCTGGAAGAGGTCGCGGCATCCAAAGAAAACAGGGACAGTCTAAAAATAACTTATATGAAATTCTTCACAAGAATTGACAGACGCCGTTTGAAGCTGAGAAAACGCAAATGGAACCAGCTTTTTCGAGACATTGATCAAACCAATGAGGATACATCTAACAAAGGAAGCTGTAATCGCAAGACATTGGCCAAAGCTAAAAAATACCGCAGAAAAGGAAAATAATGTCCCAATAAAAAGAAATTTAAGAAACTGACTCGGAACATTCAGTAAAAATGGGCTCTGAAGAGCCCATGCCAGTCAAAGAAAAAAATGGCAAACTAAAAATAACTTATACAGGGTGCACCAGAGAAACGTACTTATTTGAAAGGTCAATAAAAACAAAAGTACTTCAGTTATTGTTTTAATTCTTTTTTTATTCGAGAAAACAATATACCAATTATTTTTTTCATACAGTTTTGAAAATGACATCGGTTAAATGGCGACCGCCATTGCGCATACACTGAGTAAGTCGGTTTTTGAATTTCGTGTCCACTCTTTACTACATATCAATCGGTATGTTGACAATGGCGTGGCGAATGTTTTTCTTGAGATGAGTTATTTCCGTGGTCGATTGACATAAACCAGGGATTTCAAAGTGAGCCTCGTCACTGGGAAAAACGACCACATCTTCAGGCAGGTTGTCAAGCAACATTTCACATTCATTTTGACGGGCAACAAATTCGCTTTAATTCTTGCACAACAGCCAATTTATAGAGATGAAATGGAAAGTCTCATGGTGTCAGAAATTCCCAGAGCAGCTGGGT
This sequence comes from Argiope trifasciata, assembly GCA_026543055.1. Classification (NCBI taxonomy): domain Eukaryota; kingdom Metazoa; phylum Arthropoda; class Arachnida; order Araneae; family Araneidae; genus Argiope; species Argiope trifasciata. Next base: position 428,350 of record JAPMOQ010057252.1, on the reverse strand, counting down.
GTTTGTGAACCGAACGCAGAACTGACTGCCTCTTTCGATATTTTCCGGAGTTCTGGTGGTCCATTTCTGAGTTTAGCGACACTCCCGAAATGAATTAATCCACGACAGATTCTAATTACTGCCAGGAACGGGTCTGTGAGGAGGAATTTCAAAGCTAACAAGGAAGGCACGTTGCGTAGCAACAAGTGAGCTACCGTTAGAAAACAAGCTCTCGTTAGCGAAGGCCAGCTGTTCTCTAGACCAAAGCATGATGGCAACTGATTAGAGGGAGAAACAAACTTGGGGACTTCCCCTTCCAGTAACACTACCTATCACCCCTCTACCCGCCAAACTCAAGTTTTTTCAAAAAAAGTAAGTTTCTCTGGCGCATCCTATATAACATTCTTCCCCAATTCACAGGAATTGACAAACACTATTTGAAACTGAGAAAAATGCAAGTGGGAATAATTTTTTCGAGGTATCGATAAAAGCAGTGTATACTTACAGCGTACTTACTTCTAGTAAAAGACGCTCTAATGATAAGGCGTTGACGAAAACTAAAAAGCGATAGAGAAAAATATCCTAGTAAAAAATTTAAAATTTTACTTATTATTTTATACAATGAATGAACGAAAACAAATTGAAATGGAATTTTACTGTTTGTTATGGCCTGAAACTACTGATTTGAAGCTGATCGTACTGCAATAAAATAAGTATTTACTCGTCTTCTGTTTTGTTTATTGGGGTGAATCCAGGTAAATATAGCTGAAAAGCAGCTAAGGAAATGAATTTTTTAAAACTAAAAATGGCAGTAAAGATTTGTTATTAACAATTTCAATAAATGATACTTTATTATTATCTGAATTAATAAATATTACAATTTAGTAATTTTTTAATGCTTTCAAGTGACTTAATGACAATTTTAATAAAGTAATTGAAGTCAAATTCCAGAATGTAATAATGATACTGAACGAAAATTAAAATTAATATTTCTGGTGTTTGAAAAACCACATTTCTTCCATTTTTTAAAAAATAATAATAATGAGAAATTTTATTGAATTCATTGTTCAGTAATGGAATCTTTTAGTGAATAACATTCCTTCAAAATATAATTACTTTGCATGGTGGAGAGCATAAGGATAGAATTGCATACAGATTTTTTAACAGGATGTTTAATTAGTTTAAAAAATTCAAATAATGGTGTACTATATTTATATAATTAGAGTAACTGGAAGTTCATGAGTCGAGAATTTTTTTTATTCAAAAACGTTCGAAATTGAGATGTTTCAGTTTATTTAAAACAATGTTGTTGGGTCCCCCCCCTCCTCCAATCTCTGTTATACATATCTATACAAATAAGAATGGAAGAAAATAGTTTAAAAATTGATTTTCGTTTTAATTATGGAGTTCAAGTTTCTTTTTAGAAATTTTCTTACTTCAGGCTTAAACTTTGCTAAATAAATTATTTGGATGATAAGCATTTAGACTTTTGAGAATGAATTTTTAGTCCTTCCTCAGTGGCATGACAGCCCCTGGCCTTCTCAAGAATTTTCCTCCCGGCTTCTCTTTTCTTAGCCATTGCCTTCCAGTTAATCACTCTTTTAAAGTGGCGAAATCCTCATCCGGACAATCAACCCATTTAAGGTTGGGTCGCCCCTAAGTTCTTTTCCCAGTAGGCTTGGTTGAAGTTTGCAAATCCAATGCAGAAATTAGGCTCCATGTTCGCATGTTTGCTGCTTTGGCCTTTCTACCAAAAGAAAATTTGGATGATACATGGATGAAATTCTCGGAAGACAGTCCTCAAAATTATCTTTTAACCAAATTTTATGACTATTTTGTTGACCAATGGTTCGAAAATTCCACAATTACGGTTGACATGTAGAATCATTACAAGAGACTCCATAGAACAAACAATGCTGTCGAAGGATGACATAATGAAATAAATTTGTTTATTGGGAAATCGCATCCAAGAATAAAGAGGGGCCGCGGTGGCCTGGTGGTAAGGTCTCGGCTTCGGAACCGGAGGGTTTCAGGTTCGAGACTCAATTCCACCGAAGATCCGTCGTGTGAGGGGGTCTCTTGCACGTTAAATCTGTCAGGCCAAAGTCCTCCCGCTGGTGTGGTGTGGTGTGGAGAGGGGGGTGCCACTTCAGTTGTCGTCCTCGTCATCTGACCGTGGTTCAAAATTACGAGGTCCGTCCCAAAATAGCCCTCGTGTTGCTTTAAACGGGACGTTAATATAACTGAACTGAACTGAACCAAGAATAAAGAAGATGATTCGTTTCTTAAAAAGGGAAGCTGAATAATGTGACTTTTTAGCAGCTCGGAAAAAGTTAAATTTGGAAGGAAAACAGAGAGCGAAAAAAATATATAAATCTAGTTAATGGAATAATGCGAACAGTAGAAAAATATTCTATTGATAAAGATTTAAGAACTGACTTGTAACTCTTGCAAACATGACAAAGTTACTGTAAAAGTATTTTAAAGCAATAAATAATGGAATTTTGTTTGAAAAATAATTTGTAGTAATAAAATGGAATTGAAGGAACTAAGCAAGTGTAAACTTGAAGAAATAAAATACTTTTAGGTATTTTGAATAATTTTTTATATATTTGTACTTCATTCTTATTTTTGTCTGTATTAATTTTTTAAATTACCATCATTGATTAAATTGTATTTAAGTAAAAGTGTGATAGAAAATATTTTGTTGTATTTCAAAAGTTGTTGAATTGAAATAGTTTATTTGATCTTGGTTACGTATTCGAATAATTGTGCTTTCTTAATAAACTATTTGCATATACTTTACTATGTTTTTTATTAATACATTCCATAACCACTTTAAACTGCTGAAGTATTGCAAAAAAAGCACGTCTATTGCCTAATTAATTTTAATTATATAATAAATTGATTAAAGAGGATGAAACTGAAAGAAAACGCTTTCCCTGATATTTCTTACTAACGCTCATTTGATAAAATATTTGACAGATATACTTTAATAAATCTAAATTAATCAGCATAAAATTATGATATTTATTTCTACACGGATTATAAATTTAAACAGCATTCATGGTTCTTTTTAAAAAAAATCCTTCTTAAAATAGTCCATAAATATTTCAGTTGTGGAAAAAGTTTCTTTGATAATGATCACCATATAAATTGAATAATTCCATAACAACTTATGTAATTAGATTAAAATTGTCTTCAGCGGAAAATTAGACAAAGTTGTTTTCCCGTTCATATACATGTATGCCAAGGAAATATCCAAATTATCATCAATATTTGAAACTTTTAACAAAGAAAATAAAATAATTATTACATTTATAACCTTTACTTGATTTGTTGGATTTTATAAGATGCAAAGCTATAACTTGTACTAAATATTAAAAAAATTCATTTAATGTATATCCTGGTTGTAATATAGTCAAAAAGATTGGAATAATCTTTGAAAAATTGTCACTATAGATACATAATTTTAAAATAGCAAACATCTTGAATAACCATTAATTGGTGAAATATTTGTAATATAAACGAAAAGAATTTGAATTAATGTTTGAGAATTAGGCCCTAAAAACTATTGATATATCAAATTTTTAGAATAATAATTGTTGTAAATATAAAATTGCCAAAAACTGTTAATCTCAATAGCTTTCATGTCATTTTATGTTTTTAAATCTCAATAGTACTCATGTTGTATGTAATTTTAGTAGGAGTAAAATTGTTTTGGCATTTATTTAAATCAGATTCATAATGGTAAAGAAATTTAAGTAAAAAAAATGTTCATAAGTGGATTAATTTGATCATGGGATTCTGCCAATTATATATATATATATATATATATATATATATATATATATATATATATGTAGAGATTTAATCAGCGGCCATTGCTGTTAAATATTTAGTTTCAATTTGTTGCAATAGATGTTGCTGCGAGTATCGCTAGATATGGCTGAACCAAAGTCCAAAACGCGTGACGTAAGAATTCGAGAAAAGGCGAACTGCGCATTCGTTCGCCGGACGGGGACTAGAGAGGATGTCATTTTGTTCGGTCATGTATCTTTAGAAAACGAAACGCCATGAAGAAACTCTTGGCGACATCTATAAGTAATTCCTTTTTTACTTTTTTCTTTTCTCTATTGTAAATAGTCCTGTCGTAATTGTAAATGTCTTTTTCTTTACTGTAAATAAATTTCTTTCATGTTCAAAAGCTTCTTTTTTCTTCATTCAGTGACCCTAGACACTGAACTAAATGTGGTTGGATGGGCATTCTGTCCCACCCAATTCCTACAAACTTGGGGGCACGGCCCCGGGATCTGAATTTGAAATTTAATTAATTTCTTTTCCGGGCTAAACTTTTTAGTTTTCTTTTCTTAAAAGCAGCTTTTAGTATTTTATACGTCATAAACATTGATCGGACGGATGACCCTCTCTCAACGAAAAAAGAATTTTGATTGTGTCATACTGACACAGTAAATTTTCCCATCCTAAGAATCGTTCATCATTGCGCTCCTACGAAGAAATGAAAAAACAAGTGAAGTCGTCTCAACGATCGTCAGAAAATTTCCCCGCCTCAGCAGATTTGGAAATGTGTCGTCTTTACATCCACTCCTCGAATTAAATCATCATTTGGCCTCTTCAAATATTTCCAGTGTTAGAATGCAAACTCTTACAGGACGTCGACCCCTGTACTGAGTATAATTTATCATTTAATAATCTTCTGCAAAGGTCCGTATTCAAATCTATCGAAGAAAGTATGTGTTAATTTCATCAGTTTTGTTTTGATTGTTCTCTTCGATGCCAGACAAGCGCCATAACATCTCTGAAAACTCCAAGATACTTCGCCGTCTGTAAAAATTTTAATACTATTTCATATTTGATAATCTGTAAGTTACTTTTTTTTTAGCATTTCAAATTACTATATTTTATATTGAAAGATATATGTTAATCTGATATTTAATTTCTATCATCAAAAGTGCGTAATAATATTTCTTTTTTAAAATAATCTAAATAGTGTTTTTCAAGTTGTTATATTTATGTATTTTATTTAAGTACAAACTGATTTATTATACTTCAGATATCTCTTGTTCCGTAACTTTACGAACCCAAACTAAAACTCAGTAACCGTTCTGATAGAATTTAATATGACCTTGAGACGACGCGCCAAAGTAGTCTTAATATCAACCCCTCCTATGCGATGAGTCATATCAAGTATTGAATGCATATTCCTTTTTATTTTTTCTTTTCGCGCTACGAAAAACTGTTCTGATTTATTTTCTTTTAAGAGTTATGACTCAGCATATCTCATCTTTTGATTGTACAAAGTGTGCATTTTTATTTCCAATTCTATGAACGTTATTTATTTTTATGAAGTGTTTTTTTTTTTTTAAGATAATACGTCTTCAATATTTAACTCACATTTAATAGCAATTGTTTGCTGTATTTATTTTTTTTTATTAATTGTGCACATATACTTCAAATTAACAATTGAAATATTTAGAATTTAATTTTTTTTTCATGCGAAGATTACATCTAAAAAAATAATAATAATAAATAAACGCATGAAGTTATTTTGAATATAAATATTTTTTCCATTGCTGAAAGTTACTCATGGTTTTGTAATAAAGTATTTTATTTACTATTCATTTTAATAGCATTTTATATTAGGGAACTCCAATGGTACAAATACTTTTATGTATATTAATACTGAAGATAATTTATTTACTTTGTGTATTGTTTAAATTCATACATTATTTTTGATGTAATTTTGGGTTTTCTTACTTTACAGTATATTTATTGCCAAGCATTATTTTGAAAGTTATTAAGTGTTATTTTTTCAACCTTTAATTCAGTTGTGTAAAAATATTTTGTGCATTTTAAGATCTGGTTTTAATTAATTAGTTTTAAATTACCCAAAGATTAATTTTTAATTTCAAGTTTAAAGCAAAACTAATTTAATTTGACTTTTATTTAAACACGCTAAAGTATAGAGGATTTTGAATAAATTTCAAAATTAATACAGTTCTTTGATTGGCACCAAGCCCCTTTTTTCTTTCAAAATGTCTTTCTTACTAAAAGGCAAAAAAGAAGATTTAACTGCTCTCGCGAATCAATTTGGCGTAACTGTTGAAGCAGACATGACGAAACCCAAAATTAAAGATCTGATTTTAAAAAGCAATGATTTCAATGAGGAAGATGCCAGGGTGATGTTGGATAGTATACTTGAAGAAAAACAAAACGAAAGAGAAGAGCGATTGCGGAAAGAGGAACGTGAACACGAACTTGAAAAGCTGAAAATCCAAGCTCAAATAAATGTTGGTCATGAAAACTCCGCAGATATTTCAGTGACTAGTAAGACTTCGCAAGAGATGTTTCACCGATTCAACATGAAAGATGACATAAGTTTAAATTTAACTTTATTTGAGCATCATGCCAATTTAGCGTTATTACCGAAAACTCAATGGGTCCAGAAGCTACTAGGATTAATTCCTCTGGAAGTTGCTCATTTAATTGCTCGAGAACCTGAGGAAAAATCGAACGATTACGACCATGTGAAGAAACTGCTGTTACAGAGATTCAAGTTGTCCCCGGAGAAACTGCGACAATTATTTGTTTCACATCAAAAAGCTCCCGAGAAAACATGGCAAGATTTATATCACGAATTGCAAACTTACTTTGATGGATGGGTAACAGGTCTAAAAATAGACACCTACGAAAAATTACGTGAACTTATCATTGCGGACCAGATGAAACGTAAGGCACCACAAGAGTTTCAGAATCACTTTCTTGATGAGTGGTCATCCATAACTTCAGCTACTGATTTGGCAGAAAAATTCGAGCGATATGACGATGTCAGGAGGACATTGAGACCAAAATCATCAGATCCATTCTTCAGAAGGGAAGAAGAAAATAGAGAAGCAAATAAATTTCTGAATCAGCCACGAAAACCAGCGAATTTCCAAGATAGAAATAACAAGTTCCAGAAGAGACCCTTAGAGCCAAACAGAGTCTCATACGTCAGGGTAAATAAACCAATTAGACCTGTGAATTGTTGTTACTGCCAGACACTAGGACATTATGGCGTAGAATGTCCACGACGATCCAAAAATACGAAAAATAATAAGTCCGAGAAGAGACCCTTGCAGCAAAATAGGAACGCATACGTCGAAGAAAATAAACCATGGAGACCTGTGAAATGTTGCTACTGCCAGAAACCAGGACATTATGGTGTAAATTGTCCACGACGACCAAAAACTACGAAAAATAGCAAGGCTGTAGCACCTTTTGTACAAACTTGCTCCGAAATTTCACGAGAGAAAATGAGAACAAGAAGATTAGCTCTAAGAAACAAAACTATCGACGCATTAATCGACACTGGTAGTTCAGTAACACTCCTTCGAGAAGATATCAGCGAACAAATCATCAAGCCTTCAGAACTTTTAAGAGAAAAGATAACAATATCTGGTTTGGGAAAGTCACAAGTCAAAACAAAAGGATCATTTCAGCAAGATATCGAATTAGATGGACAAAAATATTCTCTGACATGGCATGTGGTACCTACTTCATATTTAGATTTTCAGGCAGTTATTGGATCTGAAATTTTAGAACAAGCCTCGCTTCACTTCACCAAAGAAGGCGTCGAATTTCGAAAAAGAGAAGATGTAAAAGTATATTCCATGCATGCGCAGCTATACGACGCAAGACCACAAGACGAAATCGAAATAGAGCACATTTCTAGTCCTGTAGTAAGAAAAGGATTATCGGAGCTAATTTCCAGTCACAAGCGAGAAAAAACTGAAGCTACAGATGCATCCATTAGCATAACTTTAAAGAACGACATTCCAGTCAACCAACCTGCAAGAAGACTCTCATTTCCTGAGAAACAAGAAGTGAATAAACAAATCGACGAATGGCTAAAACAAGGAGGAAAAACAGAATTACATACGAACGCAAGTCAGCATGGGCATGAAGCCGTTTTACCGCAAGAAGGCGAAAATAGAAAACTATATCCGGTCAAATCTACTGCTACTGAAGACGCAAAAGCAAACATTCAGAATATACAGGCCGAAAATAAGAAGAACTACGACAGAAAGCGCAAGAAGGCCCCAGTATATCAGAAGGGGGATTTGGTAGCCATTCAACGAATTCAATTCGGAACTGGACTTAAGTTAAGACCTAGGTTTTTAGGACCATATAAAATTGTCAAAGTAAAACCGAGAGATCGGTATGATGTTGAGAAAGTAGGTGATCACAAAGGTCCTCATATTACCACATCATCTGCTGATATGATGAAATTTTATTCACCAGGCTGAATAAAACGCAATCAGCGCGATAGTTAATTAGCTATTTTATTGTGTTATATATTTCATTTTTATGTATATTTTAATATTCTAACAATTTTAATTCAATGATTATACACATTTTTTCATGCTCCGTGTATTATATTTTCATTATGTAAAGAACTTTTAAATTGTTGCATTTATATTTTCAATGTTTTTTCCAGTGATGTAATAAGCAAATTATCACTGCTAATATTATGTACCTTTTTCTTAAGAATTGATATAGAGCGAATTTTAGATTTTTTGATTTTTGTAACAGTTTGGCCGAGTTTGATTTAATATCAGTCTTGAATGTCAGTATGTAAACAACGATGAGGTCATCGTTCTATCAGGATTGGCCGAGTTGTAGAAATTTAATCAGCGGCCATTGCTGTTAAATATTTAGTTTCAATTTGTTGCAATAGATGTCGCTGCGAGTATCGCTAGATATGGCTGAACCAAAGTCCAAAACGCGTGACGTAAGAATTCGAGAAAAGGCGAACTGCGCATTCGCTCGCCGGACGGGGACTAGAGAGGATGTCATTTTGTTCGGTCATGTATCTTTAGAAAACGAAACGCCATGAAGAAACTCTTGGCGACATCTATAAGTAATTCCTTTTTTTTCTTTTCTCTATTGTAAATAGTCCTGTCGTAATTGTAAATGT
>JAPMOQ010057252.1:328123-419291 GCA_026543055.1 Argiope trifasciata | reverse complement strand
TATATATATATATATATATATATATATATATATATAATATAGCAAATAAATAATAGATGGTCAGTAAATAGAATGATTAGTGCGTTCCACACAATTATCATTCAATAGATTTTGTTTTCTTTGCAATTATATTTATTATGTTAAGAAAATTAGTCTGATATTGTTGACTTTAAAAGCATTTTCAAAATAGCAAAAATGAGGAAAGTTTGTCATATTTAAATCCCCTTAATAATTTCAATGAAAACTGACCGAAAAATAATTTCAATAAAGCAAAAGCAGTAAATTTTTTGTAGTTTATTTGCCTTTAATAATCTAGTCAACTTTCTGAGGAATGCACTTTGAAGTAGAATAAAGCATAGTCTTTTAAAATTGTTTCATCAGTTCAGTTAAATCTATCTTTCCTTTGCTAAAGCAAACAACATATTTATTAACTTTCAATATTTTTAAATAGCCTGGTATTGTATTAATTAAAGTGCTTAAAAATGTGTCAAATTAACACCTTCGATACCTATACAGAATTGCATTATCTTAATAATACTTAGGCATATGTGATCGAGTTCATGTGACATATGGACTGGCTTTTTGAGTCAGTCAGCAAATATTTATAAAATATCCCATGATAAAGTTAATTCATTTCTTAGTTCATATATAATGCCTATAAAAACTAGCTGAATCTATCGGTACAGTATATTTTTGCAGAAAATTTGACTAACTAAAGAGCTTCTAAAAACATAAATATGCAGCTTATAAAATCGCCAAATCTTACGTACAAAGATACTAGTTATGCTGTGGTAACCTTTTTAAGGCCTGAGCGCAAAAGACACTTTTTAACGAGTTAGAGCAAATACGACTGATCGCAAGTTCCTCATAACCATTGAAATATTGAGAATACTAAATCTTTAAGAATGCAAGCAAAACACCCTGGAACTTGATGGGGAAGTCGATGAGCAACCCCACCTAGCACGATGGAACAAGCGATATTTGATGACATCGCACACGTGCAAAAAGCAAAGAAACCTCTACAGAAAATGCATATTGATATAGAAAAAAAAAGAACATTTTACATTACATATTAAATTGTGAAACATTAAAAGTACATAAAATATATTTAATGTACGTTGATTTTTTACTTTAGGAGGTAACTAGTCAAGAGCTTTGACAAAATGTCTCTAATAGAATATTTAATGGCTTTAATTTTTATAAATCCTTCAACGTCAAGAGATATCCAATTTCTGGACCATCTGAGTCTGTGTTCTCGCCGTAGTGATCACGTGATTTATAGAACCTTCTGCGACTCCATATTGGCAAGTCAAACTTTAAAAAAAATAAAAACTTTGATGTACAGAAAATTCACCATGTCCAATGTATTCTTGATTAAGATAAAAAGTCACCCTCAGTTTGATCAACAGAAACGTTTTTAAAATGTGGATTGGTTGTTCTCCGATTGATGTAAGTATTCGATCTCTCCTACACTGCTTAATTATTAGCTTTTTAGCCTCATTTCTGCGATAGATTTTTGATTCTTTCAAATATATTTCTTGGGTTTCTACGTTTAAAGCTTCCTTAGCTAGTATATTTGCATTTTAATTTCCAGTATACTCCTGATGAGCTTTCATCGAGATCATTTTAACACTATGCTTAGCAGATTTATATATATATATATATATATATATACTTTCGATTTTGTTTTACAAACGGAATCCAAGTCCATTATAGTCTATATGACATCAGAAATTATCTTTACCCTTTTATACTGTGATGTATAATAAACTCTAGAGCATTTCAGATTACCACCACTTCTGCATAAAGACAGTTGCATTATCCTTTAATCTAAATTTTTTAGATTCTTTTTCTTATTCATTTTCGTACCATACAAAAACATTCCTTCTCCCATTTTTAATCCATCTGTATAATTAATTATGCATACGACTTGAGAATTGGTTCTACTGAAGAAACAGTCTTGAACTGAACAATTCTTAAATGAAATAGAAATTACTGTTCCGAATTTAAAAATGCAAAATTAATGGAAGAAGGGAATTAAAAGTTATGCAAATTAATTCCTTCTAATAAGAATACGAGATATAACAAATAGTACATCAATTATGTCCTTCAGATCAATTTTGCAATCGAAGAAAAGAAAGCAAAACTCGAGTTCTCATCAATGAGCGTAATATATTTTATTGCTTTGAAACATCGAGATTCCAGTTGTCGTGCATCTTTAAGTAAGGGTGAGTTCCTTTGTTATTATCATATAAAAGGAAAAAACACATACACATACTTTTGTCATACCATCTGAAGCAGATATTATAAAATGTATCAAAACTTTCTTAGGAGGAAATTCACACTTCAGGTTTACTGTAAGAATCTTTTTAACAAATCTGCAAATGAAAATATCTAAAATATTTGAAATTAATGTCTTTCTCCTTTTACCCTTTGCACCGGAAAAGTAATTCGATGCATAATTGTTCGCTTAGTGCTTCAAAAAGAAATATACATAATTGTTTTAAGATGAATTCCCTTCCCCCTCCGCCAAAACAAAACGAATCACGTTTTTAAGGAGAAAATTATGAGAAAATTTTTTAAAATTTTTACTGATTCCTGATTTAAAAACTACAGAAATTATTGTAATAAAGAAAAAAAAAAAAAAAGGTGAATTCGATTTTTTTTTTTTTCCTTTCAAGTTTCTATGACCCCCCCCCCCCAAAAAAAAACACTTTTTAGATTCAAGGGGATTTTTCTGCCTATAAATAACTCAAAAACGATTGCAGCAAGACGGATGAAATTGGTATATTGTTTTTACGTCGAATTTGTTGATTTCACCTAAATTTGAACGAAATCCATTTAGAGAAACATCTTATACAAGTAAATGCAATATTTGCAAAATGTAAAAAAGAATTATTTTTTCAATAGACTTGGAATTTACATCGGTATCAAATTTTTGAACCAAATCTGTCAGAGGATCTGTACTTTTTCAAGTATGTAAACAAAATAACGGAAAAACAAAAAAATTAAAATGAAATTTGATATGTGATCTTTTGACTACAATTAAAGCTCAGTAGCTAATTTTGATATCATTCGATATAAAAAAGACATACAAAATACATACTTGCTTTCTGATCCTCGTGCGTTAGAACAATTTCAGCAGTTAATCGTCTAAGATCGTTCTCCTTATTTCTTCATTAATTATAATAGGTTTGCAGTTAATGCACTGGTACTAGTTTTATTCATTCTATAACAAAATGCACATATGTCCTTTTGAAAATAAAAATTTTGAATACTAGGGGCTATCATGTCCTTTCAATAATCGAAGTAATCAATATTCAGAGTCCGTGGGGTGGAAGATGACTAATTAGAGAGTGGACGATAAAGTTCCGAAGAAACCATTCCCATCAATTTTTCTGTATTACTCTCATATTAATGATTAAATTATTCTCGTTTTATTGACATGCATTCTCCTAAAATTTTAAGCATCTGATTTGAAATGTATTAGATCTATTTCTGAGTACTGTCACCATATTGCATAAATTTTTCTATAGACTCTGGAGGAGTGATTTTAAGCAGAAAAAAATGTAATACCGAAGTAAAATTTGTAGAAGCATGAGAACAAAAATATCTATATGTTAAATTTTGAAGCACATTTGTTATATTTTTCTTAATAATAAGCCAAAAAATTTACAAGAGTTTAATTTGATTTTTTGTGCTATATCAATGCTTCTATAAAACTAAAAATTTCAGAAAACGATAACTCCATTTCATTGCTATTAAGATATGAACTGATACATCCTGGATGGCAGTGTATGAATTCAATCTTTTATGTCAAATTTTTTAAAAGAGTTTTGAAAAAAGAGGCACATGCAAAATATATATGCAGCTATTGTTCGTTTCAATATCTCGAGAGTACTATTTTTTGACGATTCTACCTCTCTAAGGGTTGAGTTTAGTTAAGTTACATTAATGTCCCGCTGTGAAGCAACACTAGGTCTATTTTGCGACGAACTTCATTAGTTTAAATCGCTGACAGATGACGAGGGCGACACCTGAGGGCACTCTCCTCTCCACATTGCACCACACCACACCAGGGGGAGGACATTTGGCCTGACGGATGTAACGTATAAAAATCTCCTCTACACGACGGTTCTTCCGTGGTTTAGTTTAGTTATATTAACGTCCCGTTTAAAGCAACACGAGGGCTATTTTGGGACGGACCTCGTAATTTTGAACCACGGTCAGATGACGAGAATGACACCTGAACTGGCACCCCCCTCTCCACACCAGCGGGAGGACATTTGGCCTAACAGATTTAACGTGCAACAGACCCCCTCACACGACTGTTCTTCGGTGGAATCGAGTCTCGAACCTGAAACCCTCCGATTCCGAAGCCGAGACTTTACCACCGGGCCACCGCGTCCCTAGGTTCTTCCGTGGGATCGGGTCTCAAAGCTGAAAACCTATGACTCACAAGCCGAGATCTTACGACCAGGTCACCGCTGCACCTGTTAGGGATGCGAGGCGAAAAGATGAGAGAATTTTCGGAATTCTTCATCATTCTTTGGTTTGGATTTCCATTAGATATGTTTTCCATTCAGATTCCCCCTCCCCCCCACACACACGCACTACGCGTGTACGACTGACATGTCGTTTCGGACAGTACTATTTTATTTTTATTCAAAATTTCATATTGATTGCTTATATGTTAGTTCAAGTGGCAAAGAAGCTTTCAGAGGGGGCTCAAAAAATATTTTATATAATATCATTTAATGTAACAGAGATTATCTGCCGTTGTTAATTTCATATTGTTACCGGATATTTTTTTAAAAACGTGTTTATAATATAGAAATCTTTATTATTTTGTAAGAAAATTAATTTATATTTTTTATTTAATTTTTAATAAAAAATTATTAAATTATTAAATTTTTTAATTATTAAATTAAATAAATAATAAATTAAATAATTTTTTTAAATTTATTTAATTTATTAAAATTTTTAAAAAAATCTTCCCTTTATGCAGCATAATTTAATGTTTTGGTCACTTGCAGTAAATTTTAAAAAAATGTTCTAACAAATGTTCTAAGTGCTCTAAGTATTCAAAGTATCGTACTGGGAATTATATTTTATCCACAATATTACCAGTTATCGCAGTTTTTATGCCTTCTGATTAATAATCTGAATTCACCGTATTGCTAAATGTAAACACTCTTTTTCTTCTTTCATCTCGTCCCCATTTTATGGATCGCGTTGGTCTGGAGGTAAGGTCTCGGCTTTGCAACCGTAGGCTTGCAGCCACGATTTCACCAAAGAACTGTCGTGTAAGCTGGTCTAGTGCACGCTAAATCCATCGGTGCCCCGCTGGTGTGGTGTGGTGTGGAAGCTTAGATATTGGTGTTAGCTCAGCTGCCTTCTTCGACATCTGACCGAGATTCAAAAATTGAAAGGTCCGTCCCAAAATAGCTTTAAAACGGGACGTTAATATAACTAAACCTCATCTCCGTTTTGATTAAATTAAAGGCAACTTGCCACATGCGCAAAAGTACAGATGATTTTCGAATCCGTGGGTGGAAGTAATTTATTACATTATATTGAAATCACAGCATTTATACCATACATAAAGCTTATTTTTTTTACTTAATATCAAAAATACATTATTTGAACCCTCACCCACACAGATCTCTATCTTCCGAATGATTCAAACTGCATCGTGTTAAGCAATCCCATACGATATTTTACCTATAATTCATAATTAAATATTTAGATATGTATGTATCGCTGTGATTACTTATTGTCGAATGGCAACAGTCCAATGTAAACAAAATGTCATGCAAGCATTTCAAATTGCTTTATTGAACGGTGTGAATATATTCATGAAAAATGTTTGAATTTGAAACTCTCTTTTAAACATATTAAAAGTACTCAATTTTGGGAGAAAAAAAATGTGCTTAATTTTCTGGAAAAGTGCGAGGAAAACTTTTTATTTTGTTTTCCCACAAGTTGAATTCGATAGCATGGTCGTCATGGTTTGCTCTCCGGATGTATCAAGAAAGTCAACAAAAGGAATGGATTCAGAAAAGAATTCAAGGTGAAATAAATCCGATGGTTCCAACTCATATTTTAAAAAAGCTATTTTTTCAGTTAATTTTTCTACAACCATGTACTTTGCCTTTTATTCAAATATTGGTTATCTCGAAGGGGCTGTGCGAAATATATCACACTTTGTTGCATTAGTGTTTCAGATTATGAAGATTTGAATTATGCCTGGTAAGTGTATGTTTAATTTTTATGTATTATTAAAAAAAGAATGCGCAGATTTATCCAGTCATCAGAAAATAAGAGTACAGCAAGATGAATTTGATAATCAAAGAGAAACATCAAACACTGGAAAAGCAAGGCCGGTCCCGCGGCTGATGGGGATCCCCATCGTGATTAAAAACCAAAATAGTGTTCTGAAGAAAGTATACAAGTTTGATTCCAAATGGTTGACTGAGAGTTGATTGTCGCCTTTATTAGGCAATGACCACGGTGATACCTATAAAGGGAAGGGGAGTTTGATGGTTCTCTTTGATTATCAAATCATCTTGCTGTATTCCTATTTTCTGATGACTGGATAAATCTGCGTATTCTTGATTTATGAATAAAGAAATCCCCTTAAGACAGAGCGGTGCGATTTCTGAGCGTTGAGGCTGATTCAAATGGACTTGTAAATCGTCAGATATGTACTTGCATCTATGTATGTCTGTTCATATTTTGCTCAAACAAAAAGTAAAATGATGATAAATGGTCAACTCCTAGCAATGCATATTACATTATTGGGGTCGATCCTATTTTAGGCCACCTCTGACGCCAATTTAAAAACTCGCCAAATTATCAGCGATAATGATTTTAAAATGGCAACCCTGACAACATCTAAAGAGAAATGCGGCAACCATACGGTTTAAATCAACCTCGTCGGTTGATTTAAACTTCGTTCAAAAACTATTTAATCTTATTGGTTATTGTTATGAGAAGTTTAAATTTGTTTAAAAAGTTTATACTTTTTAGACCATTTCTGCATTTGAAATCTTCAGTCAGTCTTCAGTTTCAATTTTGAAAAATTGGCGAGTTTTTAAAAAGTCGCCAGAGTTGGGCTAAAATAGGATTTTACCCATTATTACTTCACCAGCCATGATCGGAATGAAAAGAATTAAGGAAGAAGTTAAATTTAGCAATGGGCAGATTTGGATATATAAGTTCATAGCATATATTATAGTCTTGTGCAAGTATGCAAAACATTATTAAGTAGTTTACAATAAATTTTATAATTCATTCCATTAACTGCTTAATAAAGTTAGCTTTAGTCATGTCCACGCCAAGGAAGTATCCCTCTGGGTGTAAAAAAATATCAGAAAATAATAATAAAAATAATAACAACTAAACTTCAAAAAGTCACAAATTTTCTTGGCTTCAAAGTAATTAGCCAAAAAATGGCTTCAACCTCAGAAATTACAACTCAAACTTTAACTGGGGAAGAAAGTTCTGCACAAAGTACACAGTCTAGCAATAAGAGTGTTGAAACGGTGAAATTTGTTGAAGAATCGGCGTTTACACAAATACCGAATCTGAAAATAATGACGAACATGACATAACAAATAGGATCAAAAGAGTATAAATGATTCTAGTTTATGGCCAAGTATTATAACTAATCAATTTAGAATGTTTTGTGTTAAAATCGGACACCTGCAACATAAACGAATTTTTGCTAAAAAAGCTGAACATTTCCACTACATGTTACTTTTTAAAAATGCCAAATGATGAAACTCAACTTCGCAGCTGGTTACTTTATTCAAAGACGAAAGACTTCGTACTTTAATTTTTTTTTGTGTGTGTACTGTTTTCCAAAAGATGAGAAAATGACAAAACTACACTATTTATAGTGGCTATAATAACAGGAGAAAGCTGTCAAATGTTATCCAATGTCATAAACTCTCTAGTTCTCAAATTAATTCGTTTATTGCTTGAAAAGAATTATTGAAGCGATTAAAATTATATTAGACTATTAACAAATCAAGTTAATATAAGGAAGAAAAAGGCACGACTCAAATTACAATTTCAAAGAATTGTAGATGTGATTTTATTTTTAGAATTAGCACTTCGGAGAACCCACGAAATAATAGGTAAGCCTAATAATAGAAATTTTTTCAGTTTAATCAAATTATTAAGTAAATATGACCCTGAGATAATAGATCGTATAAAGAAAATAATAAAGTATAAAAATACAATTGTGCATGATTTAGCATGTAAGTCACAAGAACACATTATTTCTGTGTTAAGAAATGAGATCCTTAACAAAATTAAACACAATATAAAAGCAGCTATGTGCTACAGTATCCAAATGGATTGTACTACTGATATTTCTCATAAGAAACAAACTTCAATCATTATTATATATGTAAATTTTGAAAAGAAAGGGTGGAACTATAAATGAGTCATTTATAGGATTTATTTAAGAAAATGGAGAATGACTAGCAAAAAATCTAATCGGAAATATCAAGTGAACTTTATTTAGATATTATGAATTGTAGGGTACAGGCATATGACAACGATAGAAACATGAAAGGGAGTATAAAATCTAGAGAAAACTCTAAGTAACTGATCTGACAAGTGAAAGAGTAGCAAAAATATTGGACAGATATCGCGAACTTGATTGAGATATTGTGAACTGTAGAGGGCAAGTGGTAGCAACATGAAAGGGAAATATAAAAGTCTAGAATACTTTCTCTAAGCCCAGATGCAATTTATGTGCTTTGCCTATCACACTTCTTTAATTTATTAATTTATAATGCCGCTTCCAGCAGTATATATTGTAAAAATTATTTTGGGATATTGCAACATTTATATCGCTTATTTTCTGCATCTACGAAAAAATGGGAAGGCATTTTTAAAGCTCTTATATCATTATGTGACACTCGTCGGGAAGCCAAAATAGATTAGGTTAAAGCTGTGTATAAACAGTTTGAACAAACATGTAATGTCCTAGAAAAAATTTATTAATGTAAGTAACGATAATATAGCGTTATCCAAAGTTGTAATTACAAGATGATTAGATATAATTAAAAGAAATGCGCTTTTATGATAAATAGTATGGTTTGCAAATTGTCAAAAATTAACACTAGCAATGAGCTGTTTCAAACAAAAACAACTGTTCTTGGCTCGGTTTCGATTTAGTTTATAAAATTAAAACTGAAATCCAAAATATAACACATTTTTAGACGAAGCAAAAGTTCTAGAACATAAAATGAGCATTTCAGAACATTTTCCTATAAAACGAATTCGAAAAAAATAATATTTCGAATTAGCAAAAGGCGAAGTTATGAAAACTCGGCAGAGGAATTTAGCTGTTATTTTTTTAACACTATAATTGATACTGTTATTGTACAAATAGAGGATCTATTTAAAATATACCAAATATTATTTCTGATTTCTAATTAGTCGCTGATAAATTTGTTTAAAAAAACATAAATTACAAAGTTTTTGAAACATTTCTTTAAAGTTTTATAACAAAAATATAGATGGAAACCTCATCCAGAAAAATTGTTTGCTGCGGGATTTGATTTAGAATGAAAGGTGTAAATAACGCACAAGGCATATTGCAATACATACTAAATAATAATTATAATGAGGGATTTCTAAAAGTATTAAATGTGTTAAAATTTTTCTTTACTTTGTCAATTACTATAGCAAGTGCTGAGCGCTCTTTCAGCTAATTAAAATTAATAAAGAATTATCTTCGATCAAGCATGTGTTCAGTCGTGGTTCAGAACGATAAATGCTGTTGCTATCTCGTCTATACTTATAATAAAGCTCAATGTGTGGTGCGTGTGTGTGTGTGTTGGCGCTCTATAGGCCAGACCGTTGGATCTACAGCTACCAAATTTGGTACACGTATACCTTGGAGGTCGGGAATGTGCAACTCGGAGCCCTTTTTTCGAATTTTTAATTAGAATTTGAATTAATTAAAATTTAAGCGAAATTTTGACGTTTTTCCTCTATAACTTCCGAAAATATTATTGCACAAACATGATTTTTATATCAATTTATAGATAAAAAAATTAGCTTTCTAATGGTATCAGTTTTTTAAATTTAAAACGTGCACTTCTATTTTTAACGAATTTTTAAAGAAATATTTTAACCATGTTTTTATCACGTGACTGGATAAAATAAAAGAATGCCGGAAGTTCAAATAAAAAAATTATCATCGCAACGCAACTTTCAGCACGTGACTGGATAAAAGAAATATAAAATGTGATATTTTCTTTAAAAAATAAATGCAAAGCAAAGGTTTCTACAATCGTTTGCAATATCTATATCATTAACTCAATAAATCTTCTTTATTTACGGTAAACCTGATTGAATTTAGACAGGATATGCATTGAAATCACGACTTAATGGCATATTTATGTAATCGTTTGCAATATCTGTATCATAAATTTAACTTTTTAAAATTAATTTAACCTTTCTCGCTTTCTTTAAAAAAACATTTAATAGTTTGGCAACATCATCGAATTTTTTTTTTTAATATTTTGGAAGCATAACCGATGGTTAAAACTGACTGATTTATAAAATTAAGGAATATTATTAGGAAAAGGTGTACTTTTAGAGCTTTCCGTCCATCATCTTAAAGAAAATATTAATTTCAGGTCAATCAATGCCCAGAGTTACTTCAAGGCTAATGAATATGTGATTTAATTGAAAATTTTAGAACGCTTTACACATGGCGAACCAGCTGGTCGCCAAAGGCGGCTAGTATTAAATAAACATGCATTAATAATATGTATTCATGTTATATATATATATATATATATATATATATATTCTATCATCATTCTTAATAATAGATCATGTTTGAGCAACCCTTGAATGACTTATTAAAGAGATTTTATTATATTGTATTGACCATGCTATACTGTTATGAAATAATTATGGTGCATAATTAGGCTAGTCGATTGTGTAAAATCTAATATGTGATATTTTTATTTGAAGCAATAAGCTTTCAATATTTTTTTCATTTCTTTGAGTCTTTTTTTTTTTTTTGATATGTTCATACATTTTAAAATTATGACTTGTTGGCCTATCTCATCAAAATTTAATTTTTTCTAACGAAAAGAAAATTGCTAAATCTGTTTATTTACAATTTTTAAAGAAAATTTTAAAAAGAGTTTTAAAAGTTTTTTTATTCTTTAGAATTCAAATTTCAAAATCTATCTATAATTACTTTTTTTGTAATTTCTATTTAATTTTTCCCAAATGAAATCTCTCTCTATATATAAAGGTTTGTCCTGATTGGCAAATGCGCAGCATAGACCATTGAAATTAGAAGCAAGAAATTTTGGAAGTTACTTTGATAATAGAAGCCCATTAAAAATTTAACTAGAACATGAAAGCATATTATCACACAAAAATTATTTGACGTCGTTTCAAAAGTATATAGATATAACATTTTGATAATACCAATTTTCGATAGTATCGATTACCTTTTTTTTTGTTGTTGTTACCAATTTTAGTGAAGGAATAAATGCATTTTTTTCTTTAGTTTCAGTAATTTTTGGAAAATTAGTTTTACACGATATTTGTAATAATAATTTTTATGATAATTAATTTCAAAACAATGTCGTTGTTCCTTTGAATCAATGAGTAACATTATTTTATGTCTGTTAAAGTCATGATAAAATGAAAAAAAAAATTATTTATTTGCTTCATTTTTTAAAATTTATAGCAATTCATTGAATAAGACTCTCTAGTTGATGAATTTGTTAAATTTTGTAACAAGGCGATATATTGTCTAGCAGTGTTTTTTGTAAATGCTACAACTTGCAATTTTGCATCTAATTACAAAGCTGGCTTTTTTTTTTTTAACTTCAAGCTTCCATTATTCACAAAAATTAGAATTTGTTAAAGTATTATTTGTTAAAGTACTTCTTAAAGTATATAATCCAATTTTTCTATTTTTTTTTTAAGTTAAAAGAAGGTTTTTATTAAATTTTTGGAACGTCAAGTTTTTAAAAATGGCTTTTGCTATACTTAAGTAGTAAGAAGCGGTAGGACATTTTTTATTTCTTAGTTTTATAAGACTGTAAAAAAAATTACTAAATATAGTGATTTAATGAAGGAGAAAGTTTACACTTTCCATACCAAACGTGTCGAATCTTATTTGTTTTACATATATAAAAATCAGATACGAACTTTTTAGTCATGCTGTGTTTTTACATCTCTATCAACATTTTAAAACTTGATGTATCCATCTAATGAACAGGCAATTTGTTAATTTTAAGAAATGTTGATATAAATCACCGATCTTTATTGTTAATCTTACAAAAGTTAACGTAATTTTTTGGTATTGATATTTTTATATTTGTATCAAATCCAAAATGAAATTTGTTTTACAACACAGCCTTTGAGTAAAAAAATAAAATTAAGTATTAAATCTTGAAAATATTCGGTTAAAATACGTGGGTTTACGTAAGCATTCATGTACAAATGTGATTAATATTTTTGTCCAATGCACTTAAAAAGTGCTTAAAAGTAGTTAATTTTTGCAACAATTTCTCACTATGCACTATGTTTATGCAAGGGTAAATGGTGTTTTTCTCTCTAAAGTATATATTATAAACAATGAAAACCTGCAGATTGAAATTTGAGTAAAATCAATATATTATTGACTACCAACGATGGACAAATATAGAATTTTTTAAATGAAAACTGAAATTCCAGATGCTTTCGAATGTAACAGTGAACATAAGAAATCAAATTATTTTATAACAGGAAATAGTTTTCAAGTTGATACAAAAGTGAATGGAACTTCTTCACATATTGATCCAAATATTCTGCAAGTCTTAAAATTTCAATCAGATTTGGAAAAACTTAATAGAAATTGCACTTAATCTTAAAGAATTCCGACAAATAATGCAAACAGAGAATTTCGTACTCGTTAAGACCTTTGTTATGAATTAAAATTGCGATTTGATATTTATGATGAATTTAATTTTAAAATAATTTTAATAAAAAGAGTTTTTGAAAAGATGCTTGAAAACATGACGCCTTATCACAAGTTGCTGTATGATATCTTTTACTTCACTTAAGACATCTCATACATGGTTACGGTATCAGAAATTACGGTATGAACAAACTATCTCTAGCAACAATGCACGTCATTATTATACCGAGTGGATATAAAAATAGTGCGGAGTTGAGTTGCCACCGTACCGATGCCCGATCATACCCTTTTCCATGGGAGGAAGGGAGTAGATATATCGACAACTCTTTGTCTCAGAACCTGATTTATTGTCGTGGCAGTATAATCGTTCAATTTATTTCGAATGTTTTGGCAGAGTGAGGATAGTTGCTTTGCGGTTAAAATTTTTTACAATGTTATACTGATATCATAGCAATGTGGAGTACAATATAATATTATGGTAATATTTTTCTTTTTGTGTCATTTTAAATTAATACTCATTGTTAGAAATGTTATGAAATCTTGTAATAACTTTTTTTTCAAATTCTGTTCCGTTTTCTATTTTCGTTCTCTCTTCGTTTTCTATCTTCTAAATTTTTATTTATATTAATCAATATTAAAGTAGTTTATTATCATAAGATATCACAAACATAGGAAATATGCAAGAATTTAGAAATCCCCGCATATTAGGCTATAAATGAAAATTCGTCCGTAAAATTTCACCGTTATAAACATAAGGCAAGATAAAGAGGGTTAAAAATGATATAAATGAATTACTTACTTATAATGCTATTTGTTGAATATTTAGTGAATCTCTATTAATGCAATTGTGGATATTATATGCTGGGAAGTTATAATTAATTTATTCAGGCTCAAAATAGCGTAGAGAAAGGTTCGAGACTCGATTCCACCGAAGAACCGTCGTGTGAGGGGGTCTCATGCACGTTAAATCTGTCAGGCCAAATGTTCTCCCGCTGGTGTAGAGAGGAAGGTACCAGTTCAGGTGTTGTCATCGTCATCTGACTGTGGTTCAAGATTACACGAGGTCCGTCCCTAAATAGCCCTAGTGTTGCTTTACAATGGGACGTTAACAAAATTAAAGTTGAATCTTTTTGCTTCATCCGTATTCCCATGTTCTACACTGCATACAAATGAAACGACTCTTTCTACAGAATTGAAATTTTCTTTCATTCTCTTCTACCCAAACAACATTTATTTGATAATTTTTTATTCTTCAATATTATTAAAGAGAGAATTTCGTAACATTCCGTTTATCTTTTTGAGACATTGATAGATCTGATAGTTTACTTTAAAAAAATAATCTTGTAAATTCTTAATCTTCTTCGACATATTAAAACATGTAATGAGTCAAGAGCATTGTGAATTTTCTAAATGGAATAAAATTGTTCAGTTAAGCAGGAATTGTAAGTTATAATGGAAAGAGAACATATGATTCTAAGTAGATCTTCTACGGCTATATTATTCTTTAAAAAGGAATTTCCATTTTTAGTTTTAATTTTTAATGGGTTTTTATTTTTGATTTTTGTTCAAATCATGTTAGATATTATTCATTTCATGTTGTTATTTATATAAATAAAAATGAATGTTTGTCTGCATGTCTCTTTTGAGCTGCTGTACCACTCATCCAAACCCGTTAATATTTTGTATCTATTATTTGTAAATGCTACGCAAGTCGTTCTCTGAGGTAATAGTTTTACTAGAGAAGATGCGAGAAAGTTTTAGGGAATCCAATCCTATAGGTTTGAAATTTTAATAAAACATTTAATAAAATTCTAACGTTTTTTTGCAGCATCTTCTGGAAATATTAGAATACAAAAAAAAATTACATTATTTTAAATTTAAATATATTTATTCAAAAACAATTTTATTGCATAAATATGTTTGTTTGTGTATTATCAATTTAAAAAGAAAAGATTTTTATCACATTTTTTTAATATTAATCTTGAGAATTCTGAACGAATATTAAACGAATCACGAAATACACACACACTCTAACAAAAAAAGTTTATTCTCTTACAATTCTCAAAGAACACCAAGCATTGCAATTCTAAAAGAATACATGAATCTATTATATAAAAATCAAGTTTGTTTGTTCGTACTTTATACGCTGCTGTCCTATTCCACCTCATTGTTTGTGCCTGTGCGAAGGTTTTAAGCATCGAACAATTATCATACATGTTATATAAAAATGAATTTTTGTTTGTTCGTATACTATGCGTTGCCGTACTGTTCAACCGATTGCGATGAAACTGGTTAAAACCTATTGCTTGCACTTTCGCGAACGTTATATTTTAAAATTGATAGTTGACAAAGTCAAGCAGTAAAAGGGACGTCACATTCGGAATTAATCGCACTTATATATATAAAAAATTATGATTGATGTCAATGTCTTCCACACAGGATATTATCATTCAACGTGCTCACTATTTTGTCTGCAGGAAGCCGCACATATTATTCTGAGTTTATCTCACACATACAAAATAAAATTATTATTGTCGATGCCGATTAAGAGAAGTTATATGTAAGGGAAATTTTCCAATGCAAACAGTAATTTTCCTATTTATTAAGTGAATTTACAAATGATATTTCGACTCTACAAATGTATATCGTGTTGATTGCTTCGACAAAAAATATTTTCCCAAACATTCATCACTTAATAGATCTAATAGCGCGACATCTAGAAATCTATAGCCGATTTGAGCTTCTCAAACAAACGAGAAACAACAAGAGAGCAATAAAACAGATTGTTTACAAATTATAAATTCAAGTATTTCAGAGTCTCAAGATCAACATTAGGAAGAAGCGAAAGATAACGTTTACATGCTGATCACAAGTATCAGAATTAAAAGACGGTTCACCTATGTTGATGGTTCGCAGATGGTTCACCTATACTAAAAGGAACTAATTCCAATGGTTCATCTACATCAGAGGTGTCCAAACTTTTCGCGGCACGGGCCGGATCGAAATTAGATCCATGTTATACGGGCCACATGTATATACAAAATGAAAAATATCATTATAAGTAAAGTAGCATTAAATACTATTTTATTGTAACTTGAAAATACAAAATACTAAACAAACAAAGTATAATTATATAATTATTTTATATAAATTGAAATATTTTCATGCAAATTCTAATGCGAATGATGAAACTGTTTTTTTTGTTGTTGTTGTTGAAGAATGTCTTTATAGTTGGGATCAAAATTTGTTACACCAATCATAAGCAATGACTGCAAATGATCATCAGATAAATTTGCTCTATATTTTGATTTGAGATACTTCATTCGAAAAAAAGTTTGTTCGCCCACGTAAGTAGTCCCAAACATTGAAGTGAATTTACGAGCAAATTTCTTCAAATTTGGAAACTCTTTTGCATCCAAATATTTATAAAAATCTATTAAGTTTCCTTCCTTGTATTTGTCCTTGATTTGTTCGTTTGCTTGAAGATCAATAATTTCTATTTGAAGCTGGCTTGAAATTTCAGCAACGTTGCAATCAAATGGATTTTGGAACAGCCGAATTTCTTTTGAATTCATGTCCAAATCAGAAAATCGCTTTTGAAATTTTTCTTTTAAATCGGCGATGATCTTTACTGCAAATGTAGTTGGAAATTGTTCTTCAGTTTTTTTATTAAATTCGTCGCAGCACGGAAAATGCGTAAAATTACATTCAGTCACTTGACTTTCGAATAATTGTAGTTTTGTACGCTATTGTGCGCGTGCAATAATTCCATGAAAAAGTTATCGAAATCAAAACGATATTTGTTTATTTATACTTAAGTGCTTCTTTAAGCGAACTACTTAAAATTGCTAATGCTTTATTTACAACAAAACAAAAGGATTCTGCTTATCGTCAAAATTCACATGCGTATAAAATTTCTTTTATGCTTGAGTTACCGAAATATATTTTTTTATTTAGTCTTATAACTTAACAGCGCGATAGACATTTGTGTATGGTCAAGTACAACAACTCCGTTTTGTTGGCCACGTAGTTTTTCGATATACCTTTATGAAAATGAAAAGGTTTGGGCAAAAACATCATTATGTTTTAAAATCCTCCGCGGGCCGGAAAAAAATCACTCGGCGGGCCGGGTTTGGCCCGCGGGCCGTAGTTTGGACACCTCTGATCTACATCAACATCGACATATTCATCCACAACATCAATGATCAACATCAATTCTAGGTCAACAAAAACTAATATTGGTCCTGTTAATTTGTTTCTTCATTCACTCTTCAGTCAAGAAGATGTTACCTTAAATGATCGTCTTGTGTCGAACTCTAGCAATACATATCCTTATCGATCTTATATTGAGAAGTTATTGAATCATGGCTACGACTGTAAAACTTCTCAGCTTACATCTGAAATGTTTTACAACAATAATGACAACGGATTGGAAAAACGATCAAATTTTTTTTAATCGAAAGCTACAGTGGATATGATCGGAGGATTACATAGTGACCTGTTTCATCAAGATAAACTATTATTGAACTTAGAAGATGTGAAAATTAAATTGATTTGAAGTAAACCCAAGCAAGGAGATGAAAGATTCAAAGTTGTTTTGGAAAAAATTTGTTAGTTCGTGTCAGTCCTGGTGTTATATTAGGACACGCAAAAGCTTTGGAAAATAAACAGCAAAATATCCCATTAATAGCGTATTTTGCAAAGTATATTCTATTCCTCAGGGAAGTATGTCGATGGTACAAGACAATATTTTCGTGGGACAGATGCCCAAACGTCATTATCGGATGTGTTGAAAATGATGCTTTTCACGGAACATTTCAAAAATCACCTTTCGAGTACAAGCATTTTGACATGAATTTTATAAGAATTTATGTAAAAGAGTCAGCCAGTCCCCCATAACCCTTTCAAGAATTTTGATAAAAATAATTATATCAGAAGTTATAACAGCTTGTTTTCTGAAACCGATAAATATGGTCAAGACCAAGGATTATTTCTATCTAGAGGAATACTTTGTTGGCTTTTAATTTATCACCAGACCTTTGTAATGGTGATGTTTAAATCTCATTAAACATAGTAAATTGAGGTTGGAAATTAAATTTTCAAAACCGCTTTTACAAACCATCTGTGTGTTAACTTACGCCGCGTTCGATAACGAAATAGAAATAAACAAAACGAGGAATATTTTATACGACTTTGGAAATTGAAAATGAATGGAAATCAGATACATTACATATTATCAAAAGATCCTTATACTTAAACATTTTTTCGGGTGCATTTGCATCTGACCAAACTTGAAAGAAAAGTATGCTGTTGTTGTGAATACCGACACATCATCTGAGCCAGGATCCCACTAGTTAGCTTTTTACCTGGAAGGTGACAATCTTGAATTTTTTTTATTCGTATAGAAATCCACCTGAATTTTATGATCAACTGTTTCTCGATTTCGTTTCCCATTATTCCTTTGTGTTATGGAATTCGACACCGATGCAAAGTCTTACGTCTAATGTTTGTGGGATCTATTGCATTTATTTTATTTTAAAACAATGTCAAAAACAATCTTTGTATTCCATTGTAAGCAATTTATCTCAATGTCAGAAAAATGATTTTCGAATGTACCAGTTTGTGAAAAAAGGATATGGAGTAAGAATGATTTTTAGACAATAAATAAATTTATTGAAAGCCATTTAATACTTGTATAAACATAACCATTCACGAAATTTTTCATTTAGTAATCATGAACTCATCACATCTACGTCACCCACGCACTTTTTTTGTAGGTGGTACAACATGTTGTGGAAAGACACACCTAGCAAAGAAATTAATCGATTTTAAGATGATACATCCTTTCCCCCCTAAAATAATTTGGTGTTATGGGGCTTATCAAAACCTTTATAAAGAAATGAAGAATATGGAATTTCACGAAGGTCTGCCTTCTTATATAAATAAAATTGCAAATGCTGTAATTGTAATCGATGATCTAATGGCAGAACTTTCCAGGGACAATACATTAAGCACACTTTTCACTAAGGGAATCCATCATTGTAATTTAACTATCATTTTTTTTAGTTCAAAATATATTTCACAAAGGCAAAGAAATACGAGATATTTCACTGAATGAGCATTAGATATTTTCATTAAAAAAATCCCCGCGATCGTTCCCAAATCATGCATTTAGGCCTCCAGTTTTACCCAAACAATATGAAATTTTTTCGAGAAGTATACGAAGGTGCTATTTCAAAAGCATTTAGTTATCTACTTGTTGATCTGACATCTCAAACAGATGACTCATTGCGCCTGCGCACTGGACTTTTTCTGGGAGATAAATATTATTCATATCAGCCTCGTTAGTCATTTCGTTACGGAAACACCACGACATCAATAGTCTTAGATTTTGAAGAATTTCAAATTCTTCCGGGACGTTTAATCGTCAAAGAGTTAACCATTTGTGCTGTGAATGACGATACTCTTAGTGTACGATGGCTCTTTAAATCATCTTATTCTTTTGAAAGTTTGAACCATAATAAACAAAGCACTTACTCTTGGATTACTAAATTCCATCAACAGATCGAATGGAACGATGGTGAATTACCTTATGATACCTTTCGTTGTATGTTGACAGTCATATTCTTAACGTTTTCCTACATTTAAGTAAAAGAACTTGGAAAAAAAAAAGAATTTTTGACCGATCGCGAAATATTAAATCTTGATGATTTGGAATGCCCAAAAATAAAAGATTTACCGAGTTTTGATTTGCTTTGTCCCTACATGAATGGGAAAAGTTTCTATCATTGTTCTCTCTACAAAGCCAAAGCATCTGCTAGATATCTAGAAAGTATATAAAGTCCCTTGATGAGCAGTTTTTAATCAGAATACTTATCACTATGTGTACGAGGCAGCAGCTAGAATATTTGAAAGCTATTTGTGAAATTAAATCGAAGAATTCAGTTTTCAAAACATGCCCAAATAATATTATTAAAGCTCTACGCGAATGCGCTTTGAATGTACTTCGAGGAAAAGTACCTCTCACTAAGAAACAAAGGAACAAACTCATTCCTTTTTAAAACAAACTTAAGAAAACTTTCGCACAGGAAGATACTCCTATATAAGATGAGGCCACTTCTCATTCAACACGGTGAAGGATTTTTATCTCTTTTATTACCAACTGCCATATCTGTGATTAGCTAGCTCTCTCATCAATGGAGTACACTAAGAAAATGGTCTTAATACCCGAAGATCGGGCAGAATTTGTGGATCATTTATCTGATTTAGATTCTAAAATGCAAAATATTCTTCAAAGGAAAGATCTGCCAGAAAGTGAAAAGGTAAGCCAATATTCACTAATTCTTCAAAAATTTGTGAAAATACAACATTATCACCAGGAAACGGCTTAAACAAATGAAAGTCAAGAATCAGAAACTAGCGTGAAGAGATATCATTTCAACAAAACTTTTAAAGGCTGCACCAGTTAAGTATTCATTATTAATCGAAAAACATTTAAAGATAATTTTATAACAAAAACAAAACAAACGTATGCGAAAAGAAATAGAAGAATAACATATTGATGTACTTTTTTTTTATTTTAAAATAAAAATAGAAATGATATAAAACAATGTTTCAAAGTGTTTTTTTCCTCATAACATGAGAAACACCTTTTTTTTTTTTATCAATTTTTTGTCGAAAAAAATAATGTGTATAATCAAGTGAACACCATATGAAACAAAAAGTAAATGGTATTTTCACTTTGTGTTTAATAGCCATATGGCATGAGAAATAATCTTCTTGATCATTCTATCATACACCACTTTGTGTTTAATAGCCATATGGCATGTGAAATAATCTTCTTGATCATTCTATCATACACCACTTTGTGTTTAATAGCCATATGGCATGTGAAATAATCTTCTTGATCATTCTATCATACACCATCCTGTATATCTTTATTTCTTTTTTAATAACAACTTTTCTTCTTTTGACATCTTTGGTCCTTTTTGTTGGAAATTGAATTACAACAATGTTTCTTCACTTTTTTGTTTATCTCCCTCTGTCTCACACAGACGCACACACACTCACACAAAAAAGACCCCAAAAAGTGTACCTTTTTTATTTATTAGCAATTGTTCTTCACTGATTAATTTAAACTGTAGCAGATAGTTTTTTTTTTAAATCTTGAGTAATAATTTTGCATGAAACAATGAAATGATATTTACTAACTTAATTTGCGCGTAAATTTTTTTAATCATTATGTACGTTATATTTAATTACTAGCCGCCTTTGGCGACCAGCTGGTTCGCCATGAGTAATGCGTTCTAAAATTTTCAATTAAATCACATATTCATTAGCCTTGAAGTAATTCCGGGCATTGATTGGCCTGAAATCAATATTTTCTTTAAGATGATGGACGAAAAGTTCTAAAAGAACATTTTCCTAATAATATTCTTTAATTTTATAAATCAATCAGTTTTAACTCTCGGTTATGCTTCCAAAATATTAAAAATGTTTTTTTCGGTGATGTTGCCAAAATATTAAATATGTTTTTTTAAGAAAGCGAGAAGGGGAAAAAAGTATTGAATTAATGATACAGATATTGCAAACGATTATAGAAATATGCCATTAAGTCGGGATTTCAATGCATATCCTGTCTAAATTCAATCAGGTTTACCAAAAATGAAGAAGATTTATTGAGTTAATAATATAGATATTGCAAACGATTATAGAAACCTTTGCTTTGCATTTATTTTTCTAGAAAATCACATTTTATGTTTCTTTTATTTTATCCAATCACGTGCTAAAAGTTGCATTTCTTTAGACTTGATTTACGATGATAGTTTTTTTTTTTTTTGTTATTATTTGAACTTCCGTCATTGTTTTCTTTTATTTTATCCAGTCACGTGCTCAAAAAAACATGGTTAAAATATTTCTTTAAAAATTCGTTAAAAATAGAAGCTTACGTTATAAATTAAAAAAAACTGATACCGTTAGAAAGCTAATTTTTTTATCTTTAAATTGATATAAAAATCATGTTTATGCACTAATATTTTTGGAAGTTATAGCGGAAAAACGTCGAAATTCAGCTTAAATTTTAATTAATTCTAATTTTAATTAAAAATTCGAAAAAAGGGCTCCGAGGTGCACATTCCGGACCTCCAAGGTATACATATCCTGAATTTAATAGCTGTAGGTCCAACGGTCTGGCTTGTAGAGCGCCAACACACACACACACACATTGAGCTTTATTATAAGTATAGATTATGTGTGTGCTTCTTGTTATTAATGTTTCACTAAACAGGATAGCCATTTATTTTTTATGCTCTCTAATATAAAACTTCGTGTGAATCTCGTAACTTGTTGAAGTGTTCAGCATTCAATAAAACAATCTCAGTGAGTAGTTGAAAAAAAAATTCCTTTCTTTGAAACAGTCATTGCAAGCTTACACAACAATTGTAATTTTCCGTGTTATTGACAAAATTAAATTTTTATGATGTGTAAATTTTTTTTCTTTTTATAATTTGAAAAAATATAAAAATGAACTTAAATGGGAAATCTCTTCTTTTTTTGCTAATTTTAGCTCTTCACTGTTTAAATCTTTAAAGACAACTTGTTTTGAAATTTCCATCGATAGATGACAGCATGATTGTTGGTAAATTCAAATAGTTCATATTTTCTTGTCTTCTGAATTCTCCTACCAGTTCAATAGTCAGTACGCTGGACTGCGGATTCGAAGGACCCGGGTTCGAATGTGACGTCGTACGATAGGAATTCCTATGTCATTTATTAAATTTATTTTTAAATCTTGTTTTCAACTTTCAGGTAAAACAGATAGCCATTATATCGATAAAGAGTCAAAATTTTTCATCAAAGCTTTTTATAAACGTATCGCCAACGAGGTTAAATAAAATATATCAACAACAAAATGAATTGAAACATAAAATAATATGTAAAACGGACGCCATACTGAACAGCGAGCAGCACGGAATTGGGTGTGTTATAAAATTAAAAGCTCTAAAATAAAACGCAAAAATTTAATAAAAATAATGAAATAAATTTAAACAATATTTGAAGGTAGATTATTATACACGTATAAATATCTATTCAGTGCAATGGATTCATAAGTGGGAATGTTCGAAGACAGCAACTAAACTTTAAAGTTGGCAAAAGCGAATAATTGATAAACATGTTTAAATAATAAAAAATATTTAACATTTTAATGAAAAAAGAAACTATTGTTGGAAAAAATTGGTTCAAAATTAAAGAACGATAAAAGATTAATGCTTCAAAAAGCTGATTTTTTCATTATAAAATTGTCTAAATAAAAGCACTTTCTGATTTGAATGTTCCAAAGTTATGTTGAAAAAAAAAGATAAAATGCTTTTGATCACATTTTTTCTCCTTTAGAAATTTTAAAATAGCTTAATTACATCTAAATGTGTGTGTAATATATGTGTCATATAATGTGTTAATTTTTTCCCCTGTATACCAAAAGACGTGAAATCATCATACAGTATTCAAACAAACGAAATGCAACTGTGTGTGTGTGAGTATATATATATATATATATATATATATATATATATATATATATAATATATACATGCACGCTATTTTTTGTAATTTTTACCTGTAGATGGCAGTATTTGAAATATGTGACGTAATATTCAAATTCTTTACTTCGTAACATGGAGTCGATGGACACAGTTTCGAATCTGATATCGGATAGTTGAAATTTTGCCAAGTCATCATCTCGAAAATCGCAAAGTCAATTAAAATAAGTTCATTATATCAATCAAATTAATTAATTAAAAATAGCAATTAGTTTCGATTAATTAAGATTGCAGGAGGGAAACAACTCACAAACAAGAAGCAGGAGGGAAATAACTCAACTCTGCCGCTTATTTACCCCTGCTTACTACTATGCTTAAAGGAAAGTCGATTGGAGAAGATGTGCTCACTCCATGCACTCCCATCGCCCTTCCTTTTGATTTCAAACGACTGCAGTTCCCCATTCAACTTGAATTTTCAATAACCATCAACAAGGTTCAAGGTCAATCCTTTCAAATGTGCGGGCTGAAATTTGAAAATCCATGTTTTTCACATAACCAGTTGTATCTGGATGCTTACGAGTCGGACAGTCAAGAAATGTATTCGTTCCTGCTAAAGCCGGGGGGGGGGGGGGGATTACCCCTAGTTTTTGAATAATAAAGTTTTAAAAAAATGAAATAAAATGGAATATTATATATCATTCAATTTCAATGAATGTATTCATTTCCGATATGAAAATAAATATTATTCTTTTTATCATTCCTAATTAAACAAGACAGTTATTTTAAATTTCAAACAATATTTCTAATATTATTTCTTCTGCAGCAGCAACGCACCGGGTAAATCTAGTTATTATAACTAATTTATTTAGCAAACCTATTACTATTATCTGATAATCTTCCAGTGATAATTTTTAAGAAATCTTGAAAATAAATGCATCTCTGGAGGCATTAGAACTATTTATTATTATTAAAAGGAATGCAAAAAATCTTGGAAAGAATATAAAAATTGAAAATAATATCTTAAATAATGAACTTCCAACGACTAGTGGACTCCCTGACACGTCGAGTTGTTGCACTTCGCCGGGCAAAAGGAGGACCGACACGATATTAACAGTCACCCCATGACTTTTGTCACTTCAGTGTATAATAATAAATACCTATCCTAAAAAATCCTACGATTTGTTAACTGAAAGTGGCAATGAAGCGTTATTTTTAATATTAACAGGTTTCAAAAATGCTACATAATTAATAATAAACATTAGACAGTTTTAAATATAATAATAATTAAAAAATATTTCAAAGCATTAATTTCTACTTATTATTTTCCAATTTTGAAATTAATTGTAATAAATTACTTCTCTATCCAATAATAATAATAATAGGAGTAATTACTGTTGTTAATTTATTCCCACACAAAAATAGAAAAAGAAAATACAATCTTTATTATCAAAAAAAATTAGATTAAAGCAAAATCCTAACTTAAAAATACTACCCTTAGTTTTTATCTTGAATGTTCAGATGATGTAAAAAAATTTCGACAATTTCGTTTCTGCATTTTAAACTTGTAAACAGAATCAATTGCTATATTCTTCAGTATAGTAGAAAAATCTTTTATAAAAACACAATATGATAAAAACTTTTAAACGTCTCATCGAATTTCCACGGTCCAAGGTTTTTATAACTCCGTAAAACAAATGATATTTTAGTTTTTATTATTCAAAAATAATTTGCAGACCTTAAACTCGGCATATATCGTGAAAATAAAGGATAAAAGCATATATCGTCCGATTCTATAAATTTCCGATTAATTCGAGGACAT
Organism: Argiope trifasciata; assembly: GCA_026543055.1. NCBI lineage: Eukaryota > Metazoa > Arthropoda > Arachnida > Araneae > Araneidae > Argiope > Argiope trifasciata. Next base: position 393,973 of record JAPMOQ010057252.1, on the reverse strand, counting down.
ATTTAGTTAGATATATCATTCAGTTTTGGCATCACTCCTCAGCTATAATATTACAAGTCCTATTTTTAGAAAGATTTGAAGAACTAACAAAGAAAAAAGAGAATTCTTATCTCTTTCCATAAATAGTATTGAGCTCACAATCATAAAGTTATATTATTTCACGTACATTGAAAGATAAATTTATATTCTTAACTGATTTTTTCTTTACTTCTTTTAATACTTGTGCCTCATGAAACGGAATAAATATTTCAAAGCTTTCCCAATATTTTCATTTTATGGTGTCCTTTATTTGATAAATGATACTTGGATTTTATATACAGCAGTTTTTTATTGGCTTTTTCAGTTAAAATTGGTTAAAAAGATGTATGAAATATTGCATCAATTTTTCTACAAGTATAGTATTATGTTTTCATTAAAAAATATATCATATTTCATAAAATATTTTTTATAGTATTTCTGATTAGGAATATATATATGTATTGAAACTGTAATACAAAGGGAGAATATATATCTTCTAATAATAAAGTATATGTTTTCGCTCAGCCATTTGATTAGAGTAGAATGAAATGAAGGAAATTTGAATTGAAAAATAAATTTACTGCATTTGCACATCATGTGAATTTCTGTTTTATATTCATGAAAGAGAAAGGGAATTTAAAAGAAATCCATGCATTAGTACACTGATAGTTCTCATATTACACTTTAAAGCATTAACTATTTTCAAATCAATTTTAAATACAAACTATTTTATAAATAGAAACCGAAACACAAGCGTCCCTTATCCTGCATCTAATGTGTTGAATATTTTCTCAAGAGATTTTTTTAAAAACCGCGTCACGCTTTCTTTACATAAAGAATTCATAACTAGATAGTATAAATTGTTTTGTAAACCTTTTAAAAATTGTTTTACCCGAATCAATGCATATTTTATTTAAAGTATTTCCTTTTAAATTAATATCAAATGCAACATTATTAAAAACTACAAGTATGTATTGCAGGAAAAAAAATTGAATTACGTACCTGTACATTGTTATCGATTTTTAAACATCTTTCTTAAAATATGTAATTTTAAAGTATATAGTTATGTATATAGATTTCAATATAGCAAAATCTAATTTAATACTAGCTTACACACCTGGCTCTATTATATTCCTACCATGCAGCATTTAAAATAAGATCATGAAAATTTTCTATTTTGTTACATTTTTGCAACATTGTTAGATGAAATAAAATCACGGGGTTGAACTACCTTTACTTCCAAGTGGGGATTCATTTCTATGGGAAGGGATGTGTTGTGGTAATGATGGCCATTAGAACCGAACCTTAGTTTCTATGTTCATGCCACCATGGCGAAAAGACACATAACAAATTTTATATGTCTCTAGACAGAGCAGGAGATATAGAGTATACAGTAACAAAAAGGCAAGAGTTTATATAGATATAAGTTTTAGATAAGAGTTTTTAGAGATATAAGTCTTCCATAACTTGTTACATTATGTATTAAATTTCAATAAGTTTTAATTAAATATTGTGAGTAACAACTGTATGGTGATATATAAAATAATATATATAGTTTTCATCCAATATGAAACATTGAAGACTAAAAAAAAACCTTTCTATAAATTGAAAAGTAACTTTTAATTAATGAAAAATAACGAACATAACTATCATGAAATTTTATTATAATTTTTCTACTAATTCTGAACAAAATGTATTCTGTAACTGAGGATTTCTGTAGCCTAAAGTATTTATGAATTTTTACTTTTATTTATTTAGATTAGAAAATGGCAGACTGTATAAAAATGCAAAAGTTTAATTTTAAAATTCTTAATTCATTTACTATTTTTGTAGTTTCACTTTCCTACTCGGATATGCGTGGTGGCAAGTTCATAAGCCAGATGACAACCTTGGGACAAGAGTGTATACTTTTGTCTCGTGATTATGTTATTCGGCTACCAAACAAGTTCGGACTTCACAGAAAGCACACTGGTGACCCTGATTTTGACCTAGCAAAATCCAACCTTCATGTAGCTATCGTGGCGCCTCTCCGACAGCACAAGTTGCCATAACGTTTAGCGCGACAAAAACGTTCGCCACCCGCCATAATACTTCAGTGACGACAAAGCGTTCATCACTCGCCTAAAACACTTGGCGCAATAACATCGTTCGTCTCATTTCCGACTCACTAGGGGAGAGAGAATAATGTGGTGATAAGTTCATAAGCCATATAACAATCTCGGGAAACGAGTAACCCTTTTGTCAAATGGTTATTCTCGGCTACGACCCCCAACGTTGTAAATTCGAACCTCACAGAAAGCACAGATGAAATAGTCTATGAATAAAATTACTGTTTCAGTATCCATAAAATACTAAGGAAAGCTTTGAATATGCAAAACAAGGTTGTGGCAAGAGAGATTGAGCCGAAATAGAGCTTAGAACCTTTTGGACTGTAGCAGCGTAACATAACCATTACACAAAAATGATCTAGTGGTTGGTACTGGCTTATTAAGATACCACCACAAGGTAAATGCATTCATCTGTCACCAATAAATGCGGAACCGGGAAGTACCGAAACTATTGCTCTAACTTTTAAATAAAAAGTCATTTCAAAAGTTTGATCCTGATTCAAAATACAAACAAAATGGGGAAAGATTAAATGCAAACGATTTTCATGCCGCACCTTTAAATGTTTTATTTAAATTTTCAGAAAAGAATAAAGCGTGATAATATTTTACAGACTTCCTCGATTTATAACTGTTACCTTCCAATAGACAGCTCAGACACCGGATTTAAATACTTCAAAGAAATTTTTTATGTAAGCAAGTTATAGAAGTTCACAAAATATTAAATACAGATTAAAAATTTTCAAAAATTTCAAACCTATAATCCCAAATTTTTTAACTTATAGTATAGCCAAATTTTTTAGCATTAACGTTTTAGGCATAATTAGTTTGTTTTAGTTATTACAATTATTTAATTTTATAAAGCAAAGATTTACGCTCAAAAAATATGTATTTCATATCACAGCAATAAACAGGGAGGAAATGCCCTAGGATATAAATCTAGTAACTAAATCAATGATATATTTTTTTTATTTTTTAAATTTTAGAAAAATTTAACGGTAATATAATTGGAATCATCGGAATTTTTTCAAGTGACATAATAATACATTCCGAAGGTGTTGATCGGAAACCTTTTTATTTTAATGCATTTTTAATTAAGACTCTAATTGAAAGCTTGTGCAGCTTAAATAACAAGGTTTTAACAGAGATTCTTTAAACCGAGCATTTACCCTTGAAAATACTCATATAACGATTTATTAACATTTAAATGTTGCTATTTGGAAAAAGGTAATTACAGAGATTTCCATACCCTGTATGTTAGCATTATATATACATATATATATATAATTTTTTATTAAATCTGTTTTTATACTGATATTCAGTGTAACAAAATTTCATGGTAAAATTTTGTTCATAAAATATAATATAGAGTAAAATATAATTATTTTTAAAATGTAAATATATATATATATATATACATATCGTTATATGTATATTTGCAAAAAAATAAATAATTGCCCTTTCTCCTAGATAGGTATCAACTATGAATTCCTACACACAGGATGCGAGAAATCAGAATTCTAAACATAAATGGCACATCAGCATACCCCACCAAAAATCAATACAACTTCTTAATTTCTTTCAAAACGGATAACTTACAGAATCTTTTGGAATAAGAGCTTTCTATCTTTTCTTAATAAATATTAATATCATTCTGACTGTATCTTAATGAAATCATATATTCCCTCACCAGTCAATATACAAACCCTGCAACAGCATTACATTAAAAATAAGAACTAAAATTTAAAAAAATCCCTAACATACTTTAAAACTCTAAATATGTGATAAAAAAAATGTAATATTTTTTGGCCCCATAATTTTTTATTTTATACATTTAACACAATATTTAAAGTACTCTTCCACTTCCTTAATTATTTATATAAAATATTTGATACTGATCTGTCTGCATACCATCTTTTGAACATTGCACTTACAAAATAGATTTTCTCAAATCCATATCACAAGAAGAATCACAGAGAAATATTCTCACCATAGTAATTTATTTTTCTTTGGATCACTCTAAGTTTTACAACCTCGTCAACTATTTGTCTATTATGAGGGCTTTATAAAATTTAATTGTCCCATGATCAGAGACCCTATGATTTTGAAGCCTTTTATAAACAAAACTTAAATAGATGGCATAACTGTTTCTCTCAAGATATAATTAAACAAAGCATAGACAGTAATGTTTTGTTACAGGAAAAACATTTGTTTGTTCCTTCCTAATATTTCTTCTTAAAATGTAGCATAAGCCCTCAAATGTTTTGTCCCCTAAGACTGGAACCTAGGATATCTTTGCATTCCTTACTCCCTAATTAATGCATCACAAACGTTTGATTATGTTAGGACATGCATGAGAAATATGATTTAATTTTTGTGGCTCAGAGCCTCAGGTTTGTAGTATTTATCACTAATAGGAAGACCCCATGAATAATAGGAAATTGTAGAGAAGCAATTTTATACATCTTTCAGACAAAAATTTGTTCCTGGAGGTCCTATGCATTTTATATGAGAACTCTTATCATTACTGGTCAGTTCCCTATCATTTCCTGAACAGTAAAGTTTGTATGTCTATTGCTAACTACTTATATTTCCCGAAATTCATCAGATTCTTCTCCAATCTTTCCAGCATAGGTCCATCTAAAAAGTATCCTACATAAAGATCTCAATCCTTTGAGATGTTTAAAGTGTTATAAAGGAATCACAACCCTCATACTTGAGTCGCCATCATAAACAATATACTGAAAAAAAAATCATTACGGAAATCGATAAGTAGAGGATTCTTCAATAAATTGTTTAACTTTATTACTCATCTTTATTCCCATGTCTTCTCTAATTGATCCAAAAATTAGGCAAGACAAGATTTAGGAAGGAGACAATTGTTGCTTTCAGCTTTATAAGCATAATTATGAGAATTTCAAAATCTAAATGTACAAAATTCGACTTTTGAGAAAAAGGAGACTCCAAGATTTACCAGTGTACGGTTAATCTCAAGAGTTTTTATAGGTGAGTCATTTATAAATAATAAGGAAGTAGATTGTAAGAAGTGGTACAGGAACAAAATATTCATTCAGTTTCAGAAGCTTCCTTTGCTAAAATTATTTTCATTTCAATTCTAAATGTTTGTAATAATTTTTATGAATCCATAAGTCTATTATTTGATTTATAGCATAAACCTATCTATACATATAAATATTTACAATTAATAACTATCCAAAATAAAATGCTTTAAAAATAATATTCACCAGGTTAATTAAATAAAAAAAAAGATTCATAAACAACTTTTATGTTGCATCTTATAACTATGCAATCTTGTAATATTCAAAACGTTCCAATCCATTTAAAAAATAATTTAAAATATGCCATCTTAAAAATGTGATGGATTAAAATGTATTATTAAAGTACTATTCTAATGAAAATATATTACAAAAAATTTATATTTTTCTTTGATTGCAAATGCATTTTTTTAGCAAAACATAGTTGATAAAGTTAATCTATATCTATACTTATAATAAAGCTCAATGTGTGTGTATGTGTGTGTGTGTTGGCGCTCTACAGGCCAGACCGTTGGACCTACAGCTACCAAATTTGGTACATGTATACCTTGGAGGTCGGGAATGTGCACCTCGGAGCCCTTTTTTCGAATTTTTAATTAGAATTTGAATTAAATAAAATTTAAGCAAAATTTCGAAGTTTTTCCGCTATAACTTCCGAAAATATTATTGCACAAACATGATTTTTATATCAATTTAAAGATAAAAAAATTAGCTTTCTAACGATATCAGGTTTTTTAATTTATAACGTAAGGTTCTATTTTTAACGAATTTTTAATGAAATACTTTAACCATGTTTTTATCACGTGACTGGATAAAACAAAAGAATGCCGGAAGTTCGAAAAAAAAAAAAAACTATCATCGCAAATCAAATCTAAAGAAATGCAACTTTTAACACGTGACTGGATAAAATAAAAGAAATATAAAACGTGATATTTTCTAAAAAAATAAATGCAAAGCAAAAGATTCTATGATCGTTTGCAATATCTAAATAATTAATTCAATAAATCTTCTTTACGGTAAATCTGATCGAATTTAGACAGGATATGCATTGGAATCCCGACTTAATGCCATATTTCTATTATCGTTTGCAATATCTGTATCATTAATTCAATATTTTTTTTCATTATGAAATGTGATAGTTTCTAAAAAAATAAATGCAAATCTAAGGTTGCTATAAAATCTGCAAAAGCACGTCAAATTGAAAAAATTAGTTTTTTTCACCGTGTTGCCATCATTTTGACGGAAGTTCAAATTAAAAAAATTAAAAAACTATCATCGCAAATTAAATCGGAAGAAATGCAACTTTTAGCACGCGACTAGATAAAATAAAATAAATATAAAATGTGGTATTTTCTTTAAAAAATGCAAGGCAAAGGATTCTATGATCGTTTGCTATATTTAAATCATTAATTGAATAAATTATCTTTATTTATACAGGATATGCATTCAAATTCCTTTCCAATGGCCAATTTGTAAAATATTATTAATAGGCATACATATTGTTTAATACTATTAATTTTATCTAAATGAAGTAAATAATTACATTTTATGAAGTTTGAGTTAAACAATGCATTTATGAATAATGATTTTTAGATTTCTTCATACTTTGCTCTGTCACCCATATTTTACAAAATATTTTTATTAATATTTTAAATAAAAGTTGCTACATCAATCAGTCTACTAAATCAATCATTAAAACTGACTGATTTATAAAATTAAAGAATATTATTAGGAAAACGCTTTCTTTTAGAACTTTCCGTCCATCATCTCAAAGAAAATATTAATTTCAGGCCAATCAATGCCCGGAGTTACTTCAAGGCTAATGAATATGTGATTTAATTGAAAATGTTAGAACCCATTACTCATGGCGAACCAGCTGGTCGTCAAAGGCGGCTAGTAGTTTATATATAATATGGAGAGAGACTAAATATATTATATAACAGCAAGTATAATTTTGTAGTTTCATAATGAATCAGTAATTATATTGACTTTAGTGAACAAGAAAAATATAAGTATGTATATTTAATTTATGAAATTAGTATGTGTGCACGCTTAGGTTAGATAAAATAAAAATATGAGATTTGCTAAATGAAAACTATTAAAATAGATGATAAACAAATGATTTAATTTATTCTTAAGAAATGTGTTCACCATTAATTAATAATGCTTTGAGATAATATAGCAAATCCTTTAATAACACTAAAATTTAATTGATATCAGCTCTTTTTTTTTTTGTTAAATTATTTTATTTTTGGCAATGTTTAGTAAAGCAACATTAAACTTTTTTTTTTAATTAAAACATTTATAACTTTTTTATGGCATCAGTTAGAGAATATGTAAACATTTGCATCCTTTTCCAAAAACTAATTATCACTACTGAATAGAATATTTTTTAAATAATTCATGATTCTGTATTGTTTAATTTTACTAATCTCATGAAATTTATTTCAAAGGTCTTATAAAATAGTATGTTGTATGACAAATTTTTACTTACTCTTGTACTTTATTTAGCACCAAATGCATGAAATCCTCTGCTTGATATAAAAAAAATGATTTGAACTGTTACAAATAATTCAATTTTCTTTTTCATTGTAATTCAAATATTTATTCATGTAAGAGCATAAATTGATTGAAAGAGTAATAAAATATGATTATTTCTAAACCTCACCAAAATTAAAATGCCATAACTTTTAACTTCAATATAATAAGTTATTTTAAAGTATCTACATAAATATATATATAGTTTTCAAACTTTTAAAAACAATAAAAAATTTATTTACAATAAATATTTGTACAAAATCTTCAATTGTTATTGGAAGGGATAGCAAGTTTTAAGCAGTACATCCACCCGAATTGCAACTACCACCATTGCATTGCAAAGATAACTTCTCAATCTAAAAAATAATAATAATAATAAATAAACAAAAATTTCAAGAAAATGTGATGCATAAATAATAAAAATAAGTACTGATTCTTTTCCTCAAATAGACTGAATATTTACACCAGAGTTTTCCTGCTTCCTAATTGGTGTTGAGATTATATGCCACTATAATTGTCTTTTTATATGACCTATTCAAAATGTATTGATAGCTAAAAACATTAAAATGCTTACATAATATTAATAACCAAATAAGTCTACATATCTTTTAAGTTATCAATTCAGATATTTAATTATTTTTTAGGTATAGGAAGCTACAGCACAGTAGATTTCTACTCGAATAGTTTAAGTAATGTAGTTAGCATCAGTATTTATTTAGAAATGCTGCAAGATATATTCTCTATATTTATAAATTTATCATCCTGAGTTCTATGCACTGCTTTTGCAAATTAAAACCTTTTTTCTTTATTTTGTTAAGACAGTTTGAATATATTTTTATGATGCTAAAGGTTCTATAAAATTACAAGTAATTCACATCAGCTGATTAATTAAATTATGATAAAACAAAAAAATTATACATTTTAATGTTTTATGAAAGATATGTTTAGTTTATATCCAATAAAAACTAAGAAATTTTTTTGAATTGCATAATCTTGATTGTAATATGCTTATCCTCTAGTATTTTTTAAAGAATTCTATATACATAAATAAATTAAGTACCTTGTCTTTGACTTTACTGCTTTTCTTTATGCCAAGCCTAAAAAAAGTTAGGATTAATAGCATTATACAAAATCAAATACATTTTATCAAACTAAAAATTAGCAATATATTTCAAGATTAAAATTTATTTCATATTTTGAAATGAATTTTTATAATGTTCCATTTTTAATTAAACAATATTAGATTTATTCCTTAAGAGTTTTAATAAGCTATGGCATAAACACTTTCAAATAAGATTTTTCAGATCTATACATTATGTTCCTAAATTAATGAAATATCAAATTTCACGTGCATCTTAGTTTACATGCACTAAATCTGACCATGAATTCTATACATAAAATTTTTCGTTGAGTGTCTTTGATTGGAAGCAAAATAGATTTTTGAAAATGTAAAGAAAAACTTCAGTTATACACTTAATAATAAAATAAAAACATATAAACCATGCACAAAGCCTTTTTCCCTATAATATACAAAAATAAAAATAAACAAAAAAAATTAAACATACTCAGGTACTCCTGTATTCAGACCTTCCAACATAACACATGCTTTACAAATTTCTTGGCTAGATATGTATCCACACTTTTTACACAAGCCTTTAAAAAGAGAGAGAAATATATAACCATGCAAGAAATTCACAACTTTCTCTATATTTGACTTTTGTTTAGGTGTAAAAATTAATAGAGATTAATAATATAGATAAATCAAAAACTATTTGTTAAAAGAAGGGGGGGAGTGCAGAATACCAGGCAGATTACCTAAAATAACAACACAACTAATCAACCTATATTAAGAAACGTTATAATGCACATTCAAGTAACAACCACTTTTTAATAAATTGGAAGGAGAGAAATAGAACATAACACTCTGAGAATTTTTCATTATAAATACTAGCTAATAACAAAAATTCATCAACAATCAATAAAAACTGGTACTTAAATTTCATCTTTGATTTTAGATATCAAGAAAAATATTTAAGGAATAATACTTTGAAGCATTACATAACATAACAAATGAGCAAACTAAAAAAAAGAAGAAATTTCAGTATAACATGTTTCACTTTTATTTTGTAAAAATAACATGATTTTTTAAAAGGTCTGAACAAAATTTATAGATAAATTAAGTGCAAAATAATTTCAGAAATATATGTAAAAAATTATTATTATTTAAAGCTATTACATTTGATAATCTATCCCATTAAAAATGAAGCATTTGCAAAACAAAAAGAACATTATGCACTGAAATTTAGTGTAAAAATACTTAAAGACAGAAAAAGTAGGGAAGGATACTCTAAAAGACTTCAAATGTTGGTTCCTTTCCATTCCATATCTATTTAGCCAAGTCAGAACTAAAGCACATACAATAATTCCATATTTATAATTTTAACAACATCAACCATTTAAAGAAAAATCCAAAATGAATTTAACATTGCTCTCTTCTATAGTTTTTCTTCCTTTTCTTTTTTCAAGCTAGCAATGGGAGAAACCTAATTGTACATGCCCATTAACATAAACATTTTATATTAATGTTTCATCATTTAAAGTTGATGAACAGTATATATTTGACTAACAGTTGTCTAAGAAATACTCATGTTAGAGTTTAAAGATAAGAAATTAAGTAAATGCATTGTATTCAAGAAATATTATATAATTTTTACTTAACAATCAAATACTAATTTAATTAGGCCATCAATTTACAGTAAATTTAATCCTCTGCAAGTTATCTTGCATTTCTTATTACTTTAATATTACTAAAAGAAAGATTATATAACGGATTACTACTTAGAAAATTTCAATATAATAATTATGTCAAATTTACCTTGTGTAGGTAGTTTAATTTCCTTCTTTAACCTCATGCATTCACCTGAATGTATAATATCTATAAAAAACAATAAATTAGGAAATAAAGATAATTATTTTTAACAAATTCATAAAATTAAAAGATTTAATTATTAAATAATTAAATCAATCCTCAGTAATCAATCTCAGAATAGAAAACTAAAGAATATATATATAAACATGGATTCTTATTTGATATTTTAAATGAAAATGTATGTATGATTCCATCACTAAAGCATTTCATAATATTCATCCTTATTTAAGTATAATAACTTATTACACTGTATTTTATAAACAGCAAAAAAAAAAAAAAAAAAAACATATAAGAGATTTGAAAAATATAGAATAAAACTGGAAGTTTTGAAAGTAATGATTCTCACTTCAGAGATCTTGGTTCAATTGGTTCAAATTAGATAAAATGTGTGCAGATAATTCGAATTATACACTTGATATTTAATAAATAAAACTTTTTTATACAAAACTCTGCAGGTAAATGCTATTGTAATATGCATAAAAATATTTAATATTTTTTATAAATGTCAAATAATATTTAAAAAATAGCATTGAAACTGCTCAGTATGGCTCCTGTTATGTTTAACAATATACTCCAATTGTGAAATCCTTTTCTCCACAGCTAATAATAAAATATCAACAGGAAAATAAAGAATATGATGTTTTCAGGTCTGATGCAGATGCTGACCTTTGATAGTAGATATTTTCTTTCAGAAACCCATAAATCAAAAATCTGATGGGATAAAATCTGGTCATTCTATTAGAATATGACAAATGATTGTCTGTGCATTTGTCTTAGCTGTTGCTTGCACAACAATCAACAAGAAGAGGGGCACCATCCTAAACTATCTCAAAGGCATCTATGATGTTGAATATTAACACATCACAGTACCATTATTCTGTAGTACAATAAGAGTTATAACAAAAAATATGATTCATGATGAAGGCAGCCATAAAAGATACCGTAGGTAGACATAGTGATCCTACCATACAATGTATACAATGTTGTCCCTAGATAGTGAGTATTTTTTTTTTCTCCTCAAATCCAATAATTATAGATATCTAGTGAAGCAAAAGTCACTGCACAGAATGTGGCATGGACAAAAAACAACAATCATTCCCATAAGTGTAAAAGTCTTATGAATGCTGCTCTAGCAATAAATGTACAGACGACTTTTTCTGGGAGGGGAGCAAACCATACAAGCTTCGTATGATACCATATGACATTATACAATATAAAAAGAAAAAAAAAGGACAGTCTCATAATCATGCAGAGATGTATTTTGGCTTCAATAACCGCATTAGCTACATAAAGACTTTGTTTTCATCCCCCACTTAGAAGAATACGAAGTTGCCCTATTACTTCGAATTTTTGTATCATTTAACAAAGGGCAGGTGGAGACACTGGTCCTTTTCTTATTGGCTGCATATGAGAAAATTATTTCATAGCTGCAATAGAGTTCTGCTGGTTAGGGTAAAACAATTTTACCAGTAATATTTTATCTTGCAATATAGACAGGATATGTAGAGAAATAACTAATTCAGAATCCACCTTCTTTTTGTCCAAAAAATAATGTTAATAGTCATGCTATCTAATTCAAATGATATTTCACATTTTTCCCAAATACAAATAAATATCATTTGTATTATCTAATACCATTTATTTATTTCTTTCTTTTTTAAATATCAATTGGATTATTTGAGTTATTTGTAGTTCCTATTTTAACCCATTTAAATTAATTATAGACTTCTCTGAAATAGGAAATATTTCTTGCTAACCCTGGATTTTCATATCAACTGTTTTTGTAATAAATTGTTAATTTGTTAAAACAACAAAATAATACATTTGGGAATCATTAAAAACAGTTTTATCATAAATTTTTGATTTCAAAAAGTTATAATTAAATAGGTTTAAAAAAATACTCTTATCGTCACAGATTATACAGTAAAGTTATCAAAGGACTATAAATATTATAATTATTAAGACTAATACAATCTAATTAAATTACTGTAATTTTATGTATTTCAAATAATTCTTACATGACACTGACTGAACAAGAACATATGCATATGAAATAATATACATAAGATTATCAATCTTGTGGTAGAAATTATTATATTAAAACACTATTACCTAATATGACAGGCGGAGATATTGTTTCCAAATCCTTTAAGTATGCTCGTACATGCCCACTTAAAGTAAATAAATACAACATTAGTAAATAAAGTAAATAAATACAACATTACATGTGCTAAAATAATAAAATGGGAAATTCATTATAATTTAAACTTAACTATTTTGGAAATTTCTATACGATGTTATATTAATGTTTAATGAATAGATTTTTTAAAAAACACATTACAAATGTTTATACATTTCATCTATACTTATAATAAAGCTCAATGTGAGAGTGTTGGCCCTCTACAGGCCATACTGTGCCATTTAGAGCTACCAAACGGTATATGTATACCTTGGAGGTTGGGAATTTGCACTTAGGAACCTTTTTTTTTTTAATTTGAATTTGAATTAATTAAAAATTGAGCGAAATTGCGACATTTTTCCCCATAATTTCCAAAAATATAATTGCACAAAAATGATTTTTACGTCAAGTTGCAGATTAAAAAAAATAGCTTTCTCATAGTCCCACTATTTTAACATATAACTTAAGTTTCTCTTTTTAATGAGTTTTTAAAGAAATTTTTAACCACATTTTTTAATAATATATTTTGGCCAAAACAATAAAATTTTACAACAAACGAAAAATGATAAATGAGCAAGAGGAAAAAATAGTTTTTAGTAACTGTTGCCAACAAATTGACAGAAGCTCAAATTAAAAAATAAATTAATTATAACTGCAAATCAAATTTTAAAAAATGTAACTTTCAACACTGGATTGGATGCAATTAATTAATTTCTCACAAAACAGAAGTGGAATTTCACCTGCAAGAGCACATTAAAAGTGTACCAGGGATTGCCATCATTTTGACAAAAATCCAAACTAAATAATTAAATTAACTCTTATTGCAAATTAAACCAAGAAAAGTGTGATGTTCAGGATGTTTTAAAAAAGTGTAATGTTATTGGAACAAATAGAAAATGTTATATTTTCCATATAATTCCATGACAGCTTATTGTGAGAGAGATATATAGTGCAATAAATAAATAATCGTAAGGCTTCTATAATAATATAAATTACACGACTATCGAAGTTTAAATATATTTGGCTGAGAAGTTATAAAGAGAACAAGGCTCATAAGTATTTAATAGGAAATTTTAAAAAATATCCCTCCTGGCAAACTAGCTGGTTGCCAAAGGCGTCCGGCCAGTTATGTTATAAAAATGAATAAATAATTGAATGTTTCAAGATTTTGATTTAATGAGTAGATTGAAATGTTACTAATCATAATAGCAAAATTCAGCAATTTCTGAGATAATTAAATATACATATATAATGAATTATGCATGCAATTACATAAAAATTACAAAGACTGAAAAACATGTCCTTTTTTTTCTTTTTTTTTTAACTTTAAGAATATGTGAGATACAGGAAAGTCATACAAAATATGTTATGAAAAGTATATAAATTAATGAAATTCTACAATTTTTTTTCATGAATTGAAGTTATCAAGTTCATTGAAAGAAAGTAATTCACTTAAATATACTGTAATAATTAAAAATACCATACAATAATTTTAACAATATATGTCCTGAATAAAAAATTTCTTACCGATATGCATTTGGTGAATATATGCATTCAGTTGAGAAATAATCTAACTCTTTGAAATAAGCATACATAACGATTTCTTTTTCATAAGTATATTTAAAAGGTTTGGATCTAGGAATTAAACCTTCAGCATCCTAAAAAATATTTAAAAAATTAAAATAAAAAGAATTTAATAAAATTAAGAAACTAAATAAAATTAAAAGCAAAGATAAAAATTCAGTTGTTACAAACAAGAATTGCAATATTAAAAAAAGAAGAATGGTTTGCAATAGATAATAATTATAAATAAAACAATAAAATAATTTTCTCATAAAGATTATAATAACCAGAAATGCTATGATTATACTTACAGTAGTAATACTTGTACATCTTTGAAGCCTTGCTATATCACCTCTCAGCACTAAAATACAATTTTAATTTCCTATTACACACAATCTTTGAAATTTTTTTTATATCAATCTAAAAGTTTTTCGTTTTTTTTAATACCAATCTAAAAGTGTTTTGACAGAAATAATACAATTATGGATAGACCCCGTCCCTAATAAAATTTAAAAAGCAATGCACTTAAAAGTTTATAAATTATTTAAACAAACTAAAGTGAGTTTGTGAAGCACAGAAACAACTATAAAATTAAAAATGTCATCAGGTCAGATTTTTATTTAACAAAATTTTTCAAGCAATCTTTTGATTTATATTTGATCAAATTGTATACACACACACACACACAAAGGCTTTTACAAATGAGAGGGAGAGGCAAATAATATATTCAAAAAAGTTTTTAATATATAAAAATGAATTAAATATAGAATTAATTTTTTTAAATAATAAGTAAATACAAGCAACAAAAACAAAATATAACTCAGACAAATGAATTAAAAGAAAAACTAAATTTTATGTTATCATATAAAATTCAATTTAAAATAGATTCACAAAATAAATTTTAAAAACAACGTTTCATAAGCAAATAAAATATTTTTTTTTAATGTAAATATGTGCTAAGGAAGAGGGGAAAAAATATATCTCTACTACTAATAAAAATGAACGTGTCAATGCATAGGTGCTCTACACACTTATTGACCTAGTTGTTCCTCCAAGAGCTATCCAACTTTTCTAATATTTATTCTAAGGAATGAGAATGTGCACTTAGCTGGAATTTTTCAGGAAATTTTAATTCAAATTTTATTAAAATCTGAACAAAATTCTTGTATTTTTCTATCAATAATCTTGAAAATATTACAGCATGAGAATGAAATTTTCATCTTAAAACTCAAACAAATTACTTTTACAATGATAGAAATTTTTTGCCTTATAATTTTTGTTCGATTTTTAATTAATTAAAAAATTATTTTAAGCATATCGTAAAATAACATATTTAATTGTTGAAGTGATTATTAATCATGTTCACTGTTGCTATTAGTATTTTATACCAGCAATTTCTTTTTATTGTAAATGACATGATAAAGTATAAAGTTGGATCTTATTTTTATGCTATAAGAAGTTTCTATTTAAAATATGTTTTTAATGCATTTTTTAAAAATTAGCAGGAACAATGTGTGAATGCACTTCATGCAATATATCTGGATGTATATAAATATATTATCCCTTTTATTACTGAAAATTGCTCCCTTATTTTAGTGCACCAAATTTGTTTTAGAGAAATCACAGAACATTTTATTGAATAATCCTCTGAGAATAATCTGGAGAATATTCTGAATTATACATAAAATTCAACATTGGACAACTCTATCGTCAGTTTATGCATTTTAAATAAAAATATTGGTTTTTACTATGAAAGTTTTTGCATCTGTTAAACATTATATTTTGATTCAAGTTCACATAAAAGTGCGACCATGGAACATTAAAGATGGGATTCATTATATTCACAATGATTTAAGATTCAAAACAATGGATTTCCCATGTCATTCTACTTTTAACTATAAAACTACTTTGCTGACAAAGCCCTAAGAACAAGCAATGTAAAATCTTTGTTTGAAAAAACTACAGAAACCCTTTATGCAGATAGTAATAAATTAGAGTGTAATAAAGAAAAAAATAAGTAGTAAACCAAATACATAAATTTTCCAGTTTATAAGAATAAAGGATAAAATTAACACACTTTATATAGGCATTTGTGAAAATTTTATATAAATGATAATAATAAAGGGAGCTTAAAATTAATAAAAGAAATGATATAAAAATTTTACTAGAAAGACATACAAGCAATCAGAAATACTGAACTCCACCATTTATCTCTTTTTCTAATAGCAATTATATGTTGTCATTGTTATTAACAGTTATCTGTCAGCTATTTAAGACAAAACGAGCATCTCGTTTTTTCAGTACTAGGTCCAACTAAGTCCAAGAATACAACTTAGCTAGTTCATGCATCACATTCGCTTGCACAACCTCTTTGTACAAGTGGGCAGATTCATACATTTCACAAAGAGAACACAGAGGAAGAACAACAATGCCCGAATCGGGACTCGAAACCAGGAAGCCCATATCAAGGGGAAGACAAGCTACCCCAATGCCAGGATACCGACATAAGTAATTATACAGATTATTAAACTACTAATTGAAATTACCAGAAAAGAAAAAAAAAAGGAATTCTCAGTCTGTATTTCATTTTGGGGAGAATTTTATTAGCGTGTATGTATGTGTGTGTGTGCAATTTTCTTTCAGCTAGAAAACTATACCCATATTTAGATTAACTAAGGAACTTCACATGAGATGTAAATATACTTACACAATAGAAATTAACCAATATAATATCTATTTCAAACAAATATACATAATCTTATAATTATATTATCCACTCACCATTCATTATCACAGTTTCAGCAATGTCATCAGCATTATGACCTATTAACACAATTAATTCTTATTATATTATATTTATATATATATATATGAATTCTTATACTCATTAATTGCAAGCAATTGTTAAATTTGAAAGATTAATTGCATTCTTTCCAACTGATGCTATAGAAAATGTATTAAAACACTTTTGGAAAAAAATACAAACAATCATAATAAACTATAAAAAATTATACAAAACTTCAGCCTCAAATTAAAACAAGGAAACTATGAATTAGGAATTACAAAACAACAAAATTATCTTAACAATCTTTTTTCACAGAGAAAGAGAAAAGTTTCTAATTAATAGGAAATTTCTCGAATCCACAACTGTTGTAAAGATTGCAACATAATTTATATTAAATAGTAGTAATAAAATGAATTTCAAAAATATTAAACAATATGATTTCTTAACAAATATAGATTTATATACCAGTCACTAATTTATCTACTCCAAGTAATGCAGCACCCCTGTCCAGAGCTTGTCTTCTAAAGACACCACAAAATGTGCCTACAAAATTAGAAATATGGGAATAATGTTAACCAGCAAAATAATGAAAATATCAGTTACTTATAAAATCACACAATTTTTTTTCAGTTAAAACAACCAAATACATATAAACATTTTTTTAAATTTTTCATCCACACAGGAAAGCTTAAAACAGCAACTAAAGAAATTTTATTATTTTTGCAGAACTTCTAATGAAACAAGCCTTTTGTCTTCATCAATCACATAGCAATCTTCCATTAATAAATTTCATTATCAATGTGACAGAAATTGGCATCATATATATGGCCCCTTACAAATATGATGCATGAAATTAGCATAATAACAAATATATATATATATATATATATATATTGACACAACTTTAATTTCACCCCCCCCCGTAAAAAAAGATTTTTTTATGAAGAGCACAATTAAAAAAATATAACAACATGGTGACAAAAATTAAATAGCCATGTATTAATATTATAAAGATTCTTATGTAATTTTACTGGTATTGAAATTTGTAAAAATATTAAATTTATGTAGTAAAGAAATTTTTGTTTTAGTAAAAATAACATTACTTTAACAAACATTTTCTTAATTATTCCACTTAATTCAAAAGTGTAATTAATAATATTTTATAATTAGAAAAATTAAAAGTTTATAGAGATTTATATTTTAAAAATAGACAAAAGCATATTTTTAGAGATTTCAAACATTTGTGATTTTTTCTACATGAACTATTTTATTTATGAAGCAAAATAACTGGATATATATATATATATATATATATATATATATAACATATCTTAAATACACAATGAAAACTTTATACTTGTATGACAGAATCATGCAATAAAATAGATAAAACAGAATGCTTGATTTGAATTAAAATATTCAGGATAAGAAAAATTCTTCTTTTATAAAATGTTTCAAAGCATTAAAAACAGAACACGGAAATCTCTGATTCAAATACAGCAAATTAGTTTCCCAAAAATTATAGACAGCGTGAAAGTTCATAAAGAACTAATACTATAAACTCTCCTGAAATCAATTAAATATATGGAATATTTTATAATGAGTAAGAATGAAATTTAAAAAGTATACAGAATTGGTAATGTGTAAAATGAAAAATTCATGCTATTACAAAAAATTGTCTATAAACAATTGCATTATTAAATGAAATATCAAAACACCATTTTAAATATTAGAAAAAAAATCAGGTCATGAAATTACTCCACAGTTAATTTCTACCAATCGTACACACACAAAGTAACAGAGTATTGCTAGAAATAACTAAAAATAAATAAATAAAATACAAAATTAAAATTTATAGTTTATAAGTTATCAAATGAGTTTGTTAAGCTTGTCTTATGGTATATACAGAAAAGTAAAAAGATTTACTTAATTTTTTTGTAATCTTACTCTTTATATTCAAATGATTACATTCATTCGAAAAGATTAAACATATCACCTGCAATTAACCACTCATTCATATATATATATATATATATAGTGTATATAGCATAGTGCATCAAATGATGGAAAATTGTTATAGTAATTGCTGAAACATAAACCTTAATTCTAGTCATTGATTGTTTTGCTTACACAATTAAATTAAAATATGAGAATATATATCATTAGTAAAATATACAAAAGTATGAAATATTGTGACAAAGATAACAAATACTGCAACAATGATCAAATAATCCCAAAAATAGATTGCTACAGATATCAGTAAAATATGTAAAATGTTTTCGGAAATGGGGGGGGGAGAATGTATATATCAAATTCTAAATAACTTACAATTGTTTTTTAAGCCAACTTCTTTTACAATTTTATCCATAGTCCAATTATAAAGATCCTAGATAAAAAGATGTTAATGCAAAAAATGTAATTTATTAGTAGTTTACAATATCATAAAAGTAAATAAAGGAGAAAAAATGCATTTTATGAACAAAATCATGGTTTTATCCAAATCCATAATATATAGATAAAATATTCATTTCTTAAAATTAAATTGAATTACTTCTACTACTTATTTGTAATTATGAAAAATGTTCATACATCTTCCTCAATTAAAATAGATAAATTCAAACTTTTTATCACTTTTTTAACTCTGTAATGCCAATTAGAAATAAAAAGAAAAATAAAAGTATATAATTTTACTGCATTTAAATTATTCGATAGTAAGAATGAAAAGAAAAACATATAATGTGTTTAAATACAGTTTTTGTGGTGGTTTTGAACATTTGAATTACAAAGTATGAAATTTAATATAAATAATAAGAATGATATAACTTAATATAGCATTCAAGAAAGTCCGTTCAATCACAATAAAGTAGATTAAGTTATTTAAAATATGCCAATAATATTGAAAATAGTTCTTTAATCTTTCTTAGCAATAGAAATGAATGTGTGTTTATTCGTCTATTTGGTAGTACTCAACAGTTCAAATCATTTGACCAAGAGCTATCAAAAACTCGGCAAATATATAGTTTGAGAATATGAAAAAAGAAGCATTACATGATGTTTTTTTTATTTTGATTAATTAAAAATTATGCAAAAATTTGATATTTTTCTATGATAAGATTAGATAATATTAAAGCACAAAATTAATTTTTACATTATTTTTTTTTCAATTCTCTTCTTGGTGACAGTAATATTTTATTTTAATTAGTTAATTTTAAAAAAAAATCAACAATATATTTCATAGCTGAAATAAAATTCAAATCAATTTCATTTTAGCTACTAATATTTCATCAAGTCTTTTATTTTTCTCATATTGTTGATCAAGAGATAAAAGTTTGGCTTATTTTCCATACTGGATAGGTTTCAGCATAAAACATTATTTTAATAATTTGAATATTTTGTTCTACTTTCAATTAATTAATAAAATAAATAACATTAAATTAAAACTCAAGTTATTGTTTGTGTCATATATACAATAGATCATAAACTTACAACTGAAGATAAAAACATTTTGATAAGTATCAAACAGAAAATGAATTTTAATTTTTAAATGACTTTGCTGTACTAGTAAATATTATTTCAAAATTTAGTTATATACATAAGAATATAAAGTATAGCAAAAGCGATACATCTCTTTATGTATCACGCACATAACAAGAATAAAGTAATTTGATTATTTCAAATAGGAAATCGGAAAAAGGTTGACAATAGCATTTGAATTTTTTAATAATGTTGGTAAGCAACCAAGCAATGATACTGTGTATCTCAACAATTTAGATAAAGATGAAATGAGCTAAATATTTACTTTATTATTAAATTGCCAAATATGAACTTTGAAAATATTAATTACAAGTTTCTATATACATGACAACCTGTATAGAATAAAAGTACCTAATTTTCAAAAATTTTATACTGCTTCCAAATTGTTATTTAAAATACATTATTGGAATATGAGTAAAAGTAAGTTTTTAGAAATAAATTAAAGAATTATTTTAGAGAAAAGAATAATTAAAGAATAATTTTAGAATTAAAATAAAGCTGCACATACCTCATATGACAAAATCTTCAGAGGAATACCATAATCTTTCTCATTTCTTTTTACAGACTAGAAAAGGCAAAAAAAAAAAAAAAAAAAATAATGTCAGGTATTCTTATGCAATTTAAAAAAAAATAATAATAATCTAAAGAATACTTTAGGCACCATTTTTTAAAAATCACTATGCAAGTGTTTAGAAATTATTTTTAGAATTTTTCAAAAGTTAAATATAAATTAATAAATGACAATTAACTACTTAAAGAAATCAAAAATAATATGAAAATTTGAAAAATCAAAACACATATTTTTTAAAGGGAAAAAATGTCTGAATAACGGCTATAATTATGCATGAATGGTAATCGCATAATTTGGTGATAATATTTGATTTTGAATCATATGGTCACATAATTTTACATAAAAAAATATATTAAATTAGGCAAAAAGAAAATACAATGGTGTAAGGCTTTTAAAATAATCTAAATTATATCTCTGTCAAAATTTGAAATTTAAAAATATTTAGGAATTAATTGAAATTCTGATGAAGTAACTGCTCACCAAATATGAAATCATATGATCATCTAAAACTAAGCAAAAAGTAACATACAAAATTATTACACAAATTAAATTTTAAAAATGAATTTATATGTTTTTGTTTTGAAATTTACTGGCTGCAAAAGAGATACAAAAATGCATAATATTAATTAATAAAAAAAAAAGAAATTTTTAAGAAGCAAATAAATAAAATATTACTTCCAAAGAATCGTCTCTGTATCCAGTAATACCTTCATCAATAGATAAAAGTACAAGTTTCAAACCATAATCATAACGATCATTTAAAGTCTTCATTATATATGCTAAAACTGTAGAATCTAAAAGAGGAAAAAATAATAATGATAAAACATGATTAGAAATTAAATCACTCTTGCTATGATAAAATATAAGAAAATAATCTTAAATTTGTAAATCTTCAGTTAAGACTTTTCATATACCTAAATAAACAATAATACCTGCAGAAGTAAACACATTATTTCATCCAGAGAAAAAAATATCAACAGCAAGATATGCTTGACTATCAATTTTAAAAGTCATATAAATAATGCTTCTTTGATAAAAGAGTCTTTCCTTAATAATAATCATATATAATATTCATCATTATCCATATTTTATAATTGTGTACTTGAGTTATTTTTTAACATTTAAAATAGCAATTCAACCCTTAATTCACTAATGTATTTCTAAAATTATTTTATATCAACAATTAAATGTTTTATATTGCATAGATTTTTACAATTTATTCAAAAATCAGGTTACAAATATCACGAATAAATTGGTCGAGTCATCCAGATATGACATATGCTAAGGATAACAAACTAATTTAATTTGGAAACCATTGAGTGACTTGCATTTAAAAACTGCAGTGTAGTGTTGAGACAGATCTCAATAAAAAAAATGTTACGTGACTATGGCAGCCTATGAATTCATTCCAGTCTGCTCATGAAAAAATATAACAATAATTTGATTAATATACTATGCAAAAATTAACAAAAATCTAAACTGTAGTAAGCTAATATGTCAGTAAAAAAATAAATTTCTGCTTAAATGGAAAATTATCGATTAAAAAAAAGAAAAGACAAAATATACTTTTTAGTAATTCTTTGCAATGCATACATCACTCAAAACAATTTTCAATTTGCGAGATACAAAGCTTAATAGAAAGAATCACCCTGATAAGGCATTAACTAAATAATGTATTAAAATTTTCAATGAAAATGAGAAATTTTGCCTAAATAACTTTAAAACCGACACACACATGTCTAAAAAAAGATTCAAATAGGAAAATCACTTATGAAAAAAGATTTGGACTAAATCAAAGACATCACAATACATTTTTTTTAAATATAATTTTTTTTACTAAACAATTTATATATATAATTTTTTTGTTTGTTTTTACCTTTGCTATCAATTGTTACATAAATATTAGATTAAGCTCTTATGCTCATTTTTTCATATTATATTATGATTATTTATTTGGTAGTTTATAAATTATTTTCATCCATAGATTTCACTAAAATCTCATGCTGAAAATTGTTAAAAATTTGACACTAAAACCTAAAGGCAGATTAATCAAATTACAAAAAGACATCAAGTATGAATGAAATTTGTGAGCTATACTATATTTACGGTGTGAAGTGAAGCATAGTGTACCCCCCGAGTTTCTCGCCAATACGGCAACCCAACAGAACGCTCTTCTAGCAACCCTAATTTTGTTTTGTTTACTACTTTTTACAATAGTTGAGTTGTACATGAACTATCACTATTTTATGAAAAATGTTAAATAAAAAATATCGATACAGGATTTTAATTTCCTTCTACATTATAATTCAATGCCCTTATTTTACAATCAATAAAAAATACAATTCTATTTTTTTATGTAAATATGAATAGGAGGTATTTGTTTTCAATTGTTAGTATGTGCTTTGAAAAATCGTCTGAAATCGTAATTTAAGAAATCATCTGCGTTCTCACATTAAAAGACAGCTGCAATGGAATTCTTCGAAGTTCTCGTAATTCTTTTGCTGCTGTAACGTTTGTTCCATTAATAATTTGTTATGTATGCAATTGTGCAAGAATGGATGTCGGGTAAAAATATTTCAAAATATGCAGAATGGGTGAAGGATGAATATATATAACTGTTGATGATGAAGTTAGGAAAGGATATTTGCTTGTATGTACTGTTCCTGTTATCTACACTGTTTTTATGTTCAATGTGCTAGCGAAGCTACTAAATTCCCGTTACAGTCGGTAGTGAAGCCGTAAAATAGTTTTTTTTTTTTTAATTTAAAAAATTCTGCCCAGTACCTTCTTCAGAGGCCGACAGGTATCGCATGCTCTAAAATTTGCTCTGTACACACCGGCTTGTGTACAGAGCACCTTGGAAAAACTTCTACAAAATTAAGATAAGTTGTGTTAGTGACCCCAAAATTAAAAAAATTAAAATCTAAGTAACAGATTAAATAAATCTCAAATTAAAATCAAAATGCTTATACTTATCAGTTAGGATCCTAATTTTAATGTATAAAGTGGTAACCATAACTGTTTCATAGAAGTGTATGTTTATTTTGTCAGTCATCTTTATTGGCGACTTGGCATCCTTGGCGCAGCATGGAGCACACTATTCTACACTTATACATATTTAAATCTCTATTAATTAATGAATTGCTGGCATTAATTGTTTCATGCAAATATTAAGATTATCAACACTGTAAAAGACTACAGTCATTCTTTTTACATCTAAATAAGAATTATAATTTAAGAAAAGAATGCAAGATTCATTAAAAAATTATTATATATTTTAACCTATTTTTTTCTTCTAAAATGTATAATAAAAACATTTTTTAGAAGGGCAGCAACTATCTTCATGTAATGAAAGAATAGATAATTATTGTAAAATGGTTTGGAATGAATATACTCTAAATTACCTTTACCACCTGATGCTGCTATTGCTACGTATTCTCCTCTTTTAAATAAATTCCCTCGTGTGATTGTTTCATGAACTTCTGTTTCAAATACATCAAAGAAACAGGTTTTACAAACAGCATGTCCCTGAAGAAATTGATTTTACAGAATATAAATCAAAATAATGTATATACTTATTTCAAAACAATAACATATTAAAATACATCTATATTAAGAATCCACTTATTTTTCTAAAAAATCCCTTATTTACCATATAGTAACTTTCTACTGTCCATAGAAAGTAAGTATATTAATTCATAAAATATCACTCATGCCAAGAATTTTTGTAAATCTGAAATAAAATCTAAAATTCAAATTTTGAACTTACTGTTTTCGGACGTTTCACAGTAGCGGGATTTTTTCTGCATTTTGAACACGTTATAGGCATATTTAATTACAAGAAAATTGATTTGAATATAAAAGCTTTACTTTTTTTTAATACAATAAAATCGTGTTAACTTAAAATTTTTATTTAACTCGTTAACCGCAGGACGCTTGAATCCTCACTAGAAGTTCAAAGGAGGAACATTCGAAGCAGGGGAGGGAGTAGCACTGGATGATGGGGTTTCATTCCGCTAGTGATGGAAAAGATGTATGGTTGCTAGCGGAAAAAAGTTTTGCGCCGAAAGGTGAAAATTTATTTACCCGCCAAGAATGAAGAGCACTTCTAGAATAATTAGCGAGAAGTGCGGGCGGGTGACGGTTTTGGCTTAGCGGATCCATGAAGAAGGCAGGCCTTATTTATGCACACGATTTGCACTATCTTTCATAATAAAAAGATAATACCAGAATATTATTTAGCTTTGCTTATAAGTATGCTTTATGAATCTAATTTTTGGCTAAAAATGAGTGGGGTTGAGAATAGTGAGTGATTGCATAAGCAGGATTTTCGCATTGAATTTATAATAAATTAAAAGAAACTAATATGTTATCTCAAGTTTAAATTTTATAGCCTACTGGTTTGTTAAATAAAATTTGATGTTTACACTGAGCGAAGCAATGAACTTACAAGTTTCGTTTAAATTCTAAATGGAAGTTAAAAATGATGTTTTATTTGGTGCTGTTTTAATTTTATTTCTTGCAATTTGGCTGTATTAAGTGGAAATATTTTAAAGTACAGAGTTAAATGTGTTTTTTTTAATCAGTCGCTATTTTTAAAATTTGGTTAAGTATATTCAATTTTTAAAAAATCTAATTAAGAAATAAATTATTGTTGTAGAACATTTAAAACAGTTTTTTATAATTGTAAGCTTGCTTTGATTTTGTTATTTGCTAGCACTTGTATTTTTGTGGCTTAAAAATTGCAATAATAGAATCTATAGCCACTTTCTTACAGTTTTGTTTATTCTTTTTTATTTATTTGCTTTGTTGTGAAAATAAATTATAAAACCAGAGTTACTCAAAATTGTTCATTTATTAATGCTGATAATGTGCATGATAAATACTTAAAATTTGTTTTAAAGTTGAATAATTCACATTTGTAAAAATATGTGATGTAAAGAAATAGAAAGTATGATAACCAAAAATCTTCAACTGAAACAATAAAAGGATACAAATACAGGAGAATTCGAATTAAGAACATGTATCTTGTTTTTGAATAAATACATTTTGGAATAATAATTTCATGAATTCATATTTTCAAGTTAAAATTTTTTATTTATAAATTCTTTTATTCAAATTTTATATAAAACACCACTTTTATGAGTAAACAGAATCCAGTGCATAAAACGCTAATTATATATATATAAACAAACGATAGAAACAACGAAAAAAATGGTAACAATGATAGAAAAAAAAACTTGATATAAATTATAAGTAGCAACATTGATAACGATTTTAAGTTTTTTCCAAGAATAAAATATATATTGTTGCAAATTACATTTAAAATATTTTTAAAAAATAGCAAGAAAAATTGTTTGTTAAAAAATTTGGTATTGTTAAAAAGGTAATTTTTACAAAATTTTATGATGCTTTAAAAATTTTTTTCACTTAAAACTTATTTCGAATAAAGGCCGATATTTCGCTTAATTTTCAATTAATTAAAATTCTAATATAAAAAAGATTAAAATCGCTGAAAAGCATATTTTTACCCATCAAAATATATGTTTAATAAATTTAATTGATACATGTCAAAAAGACAGGATTATACAGTCAGCATATGCAAAAACAGACAGAAGCTTTTTTCTTGTGTTTAATTTCAAAATTTATTAAAATACTAATGCATTTTCTCACCAAACATTCTTGCCATCACCTTATATCCTTTTAGCAAACCAAGACTAATCACTCCCTAGCCCCTTTTTTTCAATGAGCAAAGAATGATTTATTAGACGTTTGAATCATGTGGAAATGTCTGGTCCCAGTAATCTTCCCGTGCCTCCCCCCCCCCACTAAATAGATAAAATAGCTATAAATTTTTTCACAAACCTATACCTTCTGTAAAAAGGCTATTACAATTCTTTTGTGGTTGTTAAGGTTTATGGCAAGACAAAAGAAAAAACAGCTCTGCATGCAAGAAGCATGAGTGATCTTATGAGAGTTGCCTTATTGGAAACAATTGACTAAAGAGTGATCCTGTTTA
The DNA here is from genome assembly GCA_026543055.1 of Argiope trifasciata. Lineage (NCBI taxonomy): Eukaryota > Metazoa > Arthropoda > Arachnida > Araneae > Araneidae > Argiope > Argiope trifasciata. The sequence goes on along the minus strand of JAPMOQ010057252.1, from coordinate 366,676 downwards.
ATTCTTGGTCTTATACTCAAGAAAGTGTTTGATATTGTTGACATTAAACACCTTTTATTTACAGTAAAAGTTCCTTATTCGCGTTTCCTTCATTCGCGGATGAAAAAAATGCCACTCAATTCCTATATTCGCAGCTAAAAATTTCTTTATTCGCGGTTTCTTTATTCGACCTGCCAATGTTTTGGCGTGCTAATTAAGAAAGCATGGGTTACAAGTGCTATTTTTTTACTGGTTCCGGAATTGTCTTGTTTCTGAAGTTGAAACTTATTTTAAAAAACAGAATTCAGACTTTAAAGTACTTCTAGTTTTGGACAATGCACCAGGTCATCCTAGTGAACTTGAAACTATGCATCCAAATATAAAAGTGACATTTTTACCTCCCAACACGACGGCTTTGCTTCAACCTATGGTCTAAAAAATAATCCAGGCATTTAAGCTCTATTACATTAGATGAACCTTCAAAATCATATTGGATAATATGGAATGTAATCCTGATATGAATGTTATCGAATGCTGGAAGAAATTTGACATAGCAAATTGCATCATAAACATAAAAGAATCATTGGAAGAATTGAAGCCACACACATTGAAGTCATGCTGGAAAAAATTGTCGCTGGCCTGCTCTGACTACTGAAAACGACGAAGAATCTGTGCAAGTTCAAACTTTGACTGCAAACATAGCCGAAATATCGAATGGAATAGGATGAGATGTTTTCGAACAGATAGAATCAAGTGACATTCAGGAATTGCTTGAATCGCAAGATGAAGATTTGACTGAAACCGACTTGGAGGAAATGTTAAATTCACAGCCCATTGAAGAAGAGGCTTCAACAAGCACTGAAAATGTGACATTTAATTTGAAAAATCTTAGTGAAGGTTTAAGAATGGCAAATGAGAGCATTGATCCGTCTATGGAACGAAGTCTTATTTTTAAGAGGCAAATTGCTAATGCAACTGCCGTGTATCAGTCTGAATTGAAGGAGCTTTTACAAACTGCCAAGCAAGAGGAAATTTTAAAATTCTTCAAACCATTGCCTAAGCTTTCAGATAAATTAATCAAAATGTTCAAAAACTTCAATTAAATTGTTTTTTTATTTTGTCACCTAGGAACGTTTCCCCTATAACCCCATATAAATTACCATTCCGTATTCACGATTTCTGTATTCGCGGCATATTGATGGAACATATACCCTGCGAATAAAGAGCTTTTACTGTACTTTATTGTTCTTGTATTAAAAGAAAAGAATAATATAAAATTAGATTTAAATGAAACCTAAAATATTATTATACTACGATATTTCGAATTAGTTTAGTATTTATTTTTATAATTACTGTGATATATATGAAAAGAGAGTAGCTCTAGTAGTCTATAGAAAATATTAGGATCTCTTTGATGTGCTGTCAAAGACATTTTTTCCCTCGAAACTGGTTTCTCTTTGAAAATAACAAAAGTATTCAAGATTAATTACCGATTGATTGATGGAGTAACCATTGGAAGAAGTAATAGGATTTGATTGAATAAAATTAAAACACAATGACTAAAAATCTGCCATTGTAGATATCCTCTTTCCGAAAACTAAGATAACTACTCCATTTCGGGTTCCTTTCTGGTTTTTTTTTTCCCATGTCATTTTTCCAATATCCTTTTAATAATGGCACCTGAAACAGCTATAACAATAGTTTTTGATGCAAAATGAAATGAATTTTTTTATTTCTTAAAACTTGAAAGAAGTCGAATTGGAAGAACTTACAGATTTTTTGATAAGATCTTATATCATAAATCTTATTATGGGTTTAAAGGATACATCCCAGTTTATTTTCATTAAATATCTAAAAGCAAGTTTTCATAGAATAAATACAAATCATTCAAAGAAAAGTAGTTATTTAAATAAGATATATGGAAATTTATGGAATAATTAACGGTCCATGCTACACATTCAGCATTAATATAACAATACAGAAGCATAGCCGACAGTTGAACATAAAAGCTAAATAGAGAATCAGTCAGTAAATGTTAATTTCAGATTTTAATTGGAGTCGGAGCATAACTAAGTAGGTACTTTCATGTATGACAAGACTGCAGCCCAAAGAGCACGAAGAAACACGAGCTCTAATGTTAGCTAAAACATTCTCTCTGATATGCACAGTTGTTTCACATTGTAAAAACATTTACGTTATAAGGAGGATTATCGTTAGACGTAGATTTTGAAAGCGAAATCAAAATAATTAGGGATGTACCATCCGTTTTTGGTGACCAGCTGGTTTGTCCATCATGCATTTAATATTACCTTAATTATATAAATTAATTATATATTTACAATCAATTTAATTTTTGTTCAATTAATGCATTAGTTGCAAGAAAAGAACTTGTATTTAGTTGTGAATAATTATGAGAAATACTGTTTTTTAGCTTTTAAGGAGAATTACTGTATAAGCAAACTAATATATAAATAATCAACATAACCTTTGGAAAGAATTATCTTTTCGTTCATAGAAATACTATTAAATGATTGAGCTAAGAAATAAATGTTAAAATTAACAAAAAGTCCATTTTAAAAATTACTTTTTATTCAATGCTAAAAAAGAGCCATAAAAAACTGGTAAAAGAAGGAAAATAAACTACATTTTATTTAAAAAAAAAAAGACCCTGATGATGTTCCTGTTATGATTAATACCTAATTTTTAATTTTATGATAACCTGAAATAAATAAAACATTAATAATAGAAATGAAAATAATAAAGTAGATTTGAATCTCCATTCAAAATATTATAGGAAGCCATGATTGCAATTTTAATTGCTTAGCTATATATTTTTAAAAAATTAAAATGACAATAATATGCACATAAAATTGTATTTAATATCACTGCAATATGCTCATATAGAAGCATAGTTTACTAAACCAATGGGAAATAGTTTTGAAAAATGTGCTTAAAAGTATTTTAAAATTATTAAGATCAAACAAGAATAATATTGAATGCAATTTTAAAAAGTTAACTGAAAACTAATTTTTTTTTTAAATTTTAAAACGGTGCAAACTTGTTTTTTTATTAGTGATATTATTCAAAATTATTTAAGAAAATGCTTGAATTTTGTTAATTTTTTTATTAAAATTTTAATTTAATTTTTAAGACTGGACTTTTTAATATTGCTATCCAAGAAATAGCTGTCAGCCAAATATGGAACTTCTCAAATCCAACAATCTACTTCGAAAGACGCATTAAAATATTTTTTAATAGGAAAACATTTTCGAAAGTTATTGCAGAAAAACATCAAACTTTTCCCGTTGTTTTTCAATAGTAAAAATTAGAAATTGCTATACCAAACTTTACACTCTCCCAACCGCTAAAGCATATTTATTTTCCTCTACAGACACATACATACTTTCTCTTTTATTAGAAAAGAATTAGTATATAGTAAAATATTCACAAATCTATGGAGAATTCTTGCAACCAAATGTTAATTTTAATCGTAATAACATAAAATCATTTATTTATAAAAATTTTGTATCAAAATATTTCTTATTATTTCCAACGGTAGGAGACGTATTCTTTCAAATGAAAAAAAAAAATTATACAATAATAAAATAAATAAAAACATTAATGTTTTTAATAAGTTATTTAATAAATAATAATTTTTAGCATATGACTTTTAAAATTTCTCTATTAATATATGCATTTTATTAATAATAAAAAGTTTATTTACATCAAATTCAATTTCAAATAAAAATGTTATCAGATAAATTTTTGAGCAAGTGTAAAAGCAACGAGTAAAATTTCAGAAAGAGTAAAATAAAAAAAACAGTTTGAAGATTCAAAGTTATTGCAGAATTAAATGGTGAACCAAAGCGGTAAATAAATGTTAAACAAAAGGAAATGGAAAAAATAGGAATAATTCGCCACAAATATGCTTATTTGCCAAATCTTATAACCCCTGTTATAAAGTTGAGATAGTTCCTGTTAGCGCCTATAGATGACTGCAGACTGCTAGCTTTGTCTAGAGGCACTAAAAGGAACTCTGCTAAATTCTTAATGCATCCTCCGGCTAACGCTATCCGTGTTTTGTTTATTGTTTATATAACACAGGGTTGCCGGCAGCTGATGCAGTTTGGTTGACGTGTCGAAAATATATTACTATTAAAAAGATTTTAGATATGATGTAAAATACATTGATCTTGTTAAGATATGGACGGATCTAGCAATCTTAATGCCGATTTTTCAGAATGTTTTGAGTTACAGTTATCTGAAGTTGAATTGTTAAATAGTATGTATCCAAATGCCAGTGAATTTAATATAACACTTCCATCTGTTTTGGCAGATATGAAACTATATATTGGTGGAAGACACCATAGATTACCACTTGAACTCGATTTTACTTTAAACTTGGATGTACCTGAACGTAATGTGAGTATATGTTTATTATTTAATTGTTAAACTGAATATAAATTTTAACAAAAAGTTATGAGTTCTCTTTTAATATGTATTCTAAATCATTATTTATCTATTTGAAAAAAACGAAAATGGAAAGCTTAACAATGAATGTGTTTTATAAATCTACATACTTTATGTGTTTTGGCATTCCATTACAATGTTTATTTATTTACAAACAAATTATATCATGAATTTATAAAATGTGAATATTTTTTTAATGTAATCTTGCAAAATATTTCCATTCAATTTAGTTTCATTCATTAATTTTTTAAATATCTTTTTATGTTGTAAAAATACTTAATGGTTTCTATGTTAAAAATAAGTAATTATTCATCGACTGATTATAATTTGAATAAAGTTATATTTTATTTACCGGAGAATTATTATTTTTATATTTCAATATCAGTTTCATGTTACTTTACCAAAGTAATTCAATGACTGATAAAATACCATATGTCTTTAGCATACATAGGCGTAAAAAGAAACTACTAAATAATTTTTATTTCTTTTTATAGGCAAAGCTTGAACTTAATGTAGCCTTACCCCATGAATATCCTACATTGAAACCACATGTAACTGCTCGATCTACAGAACTCAATCGTCATCAGCAGAAAGAAATCAATGATGCACTTTACGAGTACATTAAAAGTTTAGATGCTGGTGAATTGTGTGTTTTGTCAGTAATCACGTGGCTTTCTGAAAATGCCCCAAACTATTTTTCACTACAATCTGATAATAAAGCTACAGAGGATATACATCCTAATGACGACTCTAAAAATGGGCTTTGTAGGTTATGGATTTACAGTCACCACATATATAGTAAGTTTAAGAGAAGAGACATCTTAGATATTGCTCATGATTTGAAATTAACTGGTTTTTCACTACCAGGAAAACCAGGATTCATTTGTATTGAAGGAACTAAAAAAGATTGTAGTGAGTTTCATCTACAATTGAAAAAAATGAGTTGGAAAAAATTATCTCTAGTAAAAGAGGAAATTGCTGAATCTTGTGAATCTAATCCACAAACATTTAAGAAATTTCAAGATTTCCAAGAAATTAGTTTTCAAGTCAGAAGAGGACCTGCTAAGGAATATCATATGGATATGGGACAGTTTTTAAAATACCTTGAAGATTATAATTGTGCATATGCTTTTCACGATTTATTTGGAATCGAAGGGCATATAGCTAGTGATAAATAGTGATTATTTATTTGTATATATTGATTGAAGTATGAATCATAGCACTGTTTTTATCGACTAAACAGCAACAAAAATATTGTCCAAGCGTACTAAATATAGTAATTTAATACCAAGAACTACTTACTATGACTTTTAAAGTTGCTGTATTTGGCATACATTTTGCTTTTGACATACTATTAGAAAATCGATTCATATTTTTAACTTTATGAATTTATAAATTGAAGATGAGAATTTTACATTACTTACCTCTGATAAGAATTATTTCTATTGTAATCAAACATCATGTCTGTTTTTAATTTCAGCATGAAACCTTAATTTTTACAATTAATGATGAAATAACCTTTACTCTAAACATAACTAATGATTTTTTTTTTCTCCATGAGGGATGTGCTTTTTCTGTAGATACCTCATTTTTTATGGATCTCGTCTTTCTCTATAGATTTTTTTAAAAATTCAAATGTTTAAATTCTATGGCCTCAAAAATTTTTTTACACAAAATAAAGTTGCTTATTGGACCAATGTAACTGATGCTCAGAAGAAAATGATGAAGCATTAAGTCTTTTCTGAGATGTATCGTAACAATGCATTTAACATTAAAAATTGTTTGCCAAAACATGCTAGTGAGGTATTTTTACAATAAAATAATAGTGTTCTTGTCATATTTCAGGTCCTGTACAAATACATTTAAATTTGTCCTTACTGTGTATTTATTAAAATGTCTTTGGAAAAAACATTTTCTTACTTTTATAAACATTTTAAAATAAATATAAAAACTGATTGGACTGCAATTTGATAATTTTTTATGCGTATTTCCTTCATGCATTGCTCTGTCACATTTTTTGATAATCCCTTTTATATTTTCATCAGTCACATCCTTGTTACATACATTTTTTTTAGATGTTTATAAACTTTTCAATTGGAACTAAATTCTCTCTTTACTCCAGATTGGATCTATTAATTAAAAATTTATTTCCATTTATAAAGTCCTAATTCTGCATCTGTACTTATAAATGAATATATTAACTTCTAGTTCCCATGCAGTTTTGGCTTCGATTAAAATATTACGACATTATACAATTAATGCATTCAGAAAAGCAATTTGATTTGCAATTATCTACAGAATACAAAGGCTCATAGCTCTTCGGAAATATATTTTTAATCCTATAAGTTTCTTAATTTTTGTCAAAACATATTTTACTGTTGATACTCAGAAGAGATTTCCTTGACTAATAAAAACCCAAACCAACTTTAATTTTTAATTGAAAATTGAAAATTTCTAATTATTTGAGGGATTCTAATAATTATTTTATAATGAAATTATTATAGCAATAAGGTATTAAACCTATGACACAACTTATGTAATCTTCTGCTTCACTTTCCTAATCAGATCTATTATACAACACTTGAAATTCTATATATGATCAGAATACTATAAAAGTTTAATTATTAAAGTATAATGAATTTAGTATGATTGATTATTTCTATTTTAATTATTTACTATTTTAATTTTTATTTACAATTATTTAATTATTTATTAATGATTTCTTACTTTCTCCATATAAAAATTTAATCGTCACTTTTATTATAAATCACTACATTATTATTTTATGCACAAAAAACTTAGTGACATTAACTTATGGATGTCTTCAGTTTTTGGAGCTCCTCGAGTAGTTTATCATAAAAAGTAACTTTTCGTATATTTTAAGTATTCTAAAAATCAAATTTGTTAGATGTCAATATCCGTCAAGTCAAAGATTTCTCAATTAAATTGTACTATTAATTACATTTATCAAATGCTATTAAATATTGCTAATATAATGCTACTAAATATTACTAATATTTAATAATACTGTTAAAAATAACTAATATATAAAATGCTTTAAATATTGTGTAATAATTATACTGTACTTATAAATAACTAAATTAAGTTGATAATATTTCATCCAAAATTTTATTTTGCATTAGGATGCAATGCTAAATATAAGTGCTTTGTTTTATACTGTTTAATTACACCGAGAAGTACCAGCAGGGGTGGCTCCCCTAAACTTTTAATAAATTTGTCATGCCAGAGAACGCCGTGAGTAACATTGGCATACAATAGTTACTAAATATTATCTTTTGGTATGAATTTAACATTTTGCTGAATCTTTCGTATCATCCTTAGCGAATTTTTTTGGTGGTCTCCGAAAACCGAATTTGTACTTCGGACACATTTTTCCCAATGTATCGAATGAAAGGCTGTGACAACCAAATGCAGTTGTATCAAAAGTCTCATATTTAGTCTGATACATTTAAGTCATTACGTTTTAAATTATCGCGTTAACAGGTTTATGTAAGTACACATCGGATCCAACAAACAGTCAAACTGTTGATTTTTTTCTCCTCAAACATTGACAGGTGTCTATGGATATCAAATCTATTAGCTAGAATTCCACTCAGTTTAATTGGCATAGTTTTGAATATGGAATTGTAACTTCGAAACGAAGCAGTAACTATACTACACTAATATTTATAACTATTAAACTTTAATCAATTTCAAAGCGAAAGGAGGGAGTATGAAATTACACTCATGAAACCTTGCCTTCATTAAGCATTTTAAATGCATATCAGATTTTAAAAAATGTCTTGGTTACAGAAATAAGGCAAGTTGCTATCATTAGTAAGGAATCGGATCCAAATTAAAGGTCAGAAATAAAGATATTTCTTTGCAACCAAAAATGTTTTACAGCAATATCCCTTAGAGGAATTCGACTTTAAGTTGCACGATTACTTTACCTTTTAAATCTTTAATGAATGTGGCATGAAAAATGTTTGTTTCCCTCGCCCCCACCCCGGATTTATCCCAATACAAGGTGTAGCCTACATTGAGGATCGATTCCTTCTACAGCAGGTAATTTGGAAGCAATTGTATTGCTTTGCAACTCTTCATGTTCCCTAATTTCATATATATTATTGGTTTAGAAAAGAAATTAATGCTCTCGCTGCATATCCCGCGATTTCCAAGGGCAAAGTAAAAGTAACGAGATTTGCACAATCCGCGATTTGAGAGGAGATGCATTTTACCTTCCGTCAGCTGTGCAACTTGCTCTTTTCTTGTTCATGGTTTCATTTCAGATTCTTGATTGACAGAGCATTAGTGGCTTCATCGAATTATACAAGAATGTTTCGCACAATTTTACAGGTTCTTTTCAAAGCTCAAAGATGTCCGGCAAGAAAATTTAACTATTTCCGATGAAAGGATTAAAGCAGTTTGGAATTTAGCATAAGTAAAACAAAATTTTGAAAAACCATTAATCTTAAAATAGCCTTTTTTTGCATTTACTAGTTAAAACCGATCATACACTCACTACGTCTCATTATCCTTTCTATTGAATAAGTCGATGTAATGGGCCGGCCATAAGAATCATTTAACAAGAAAATCGATTTAAAACTAACTTGCACATATACGTGCAGGAGGGTGGTCTGGAACCATTTGTAGAGCACAAAGTACCTGCTACAAATGGTCCCAGACTACATGTCTTTTAGTACGTCTAAGAGCTGGATAAAGTTATTTTACTGATCTGTTAATTACCCATGATTTTAATTTGAACTCCTCCCAAATATTTGAAGCAGATGGAGACATAATTAAACCGAGTGTTAAAACGTGCACTTTTCCCTTAAAATATAAAATGACTCCACTTGATTATGACCAGCGAATTGCTGCTGAAGAAATACACGGCATTATGAGAAAGATGAAAGTCATAAAATATGGATCACTTTCGGAAATCGTGCTTTGATGAACGATAATGCCTCTAGCCTGAAAGTTTCCATAGGACAAAACTCACGATAGTACCGAATGAAGTTAAGGACGATAATTTTTTTTTTGGTGGCAAGTAACCCTAAAACCAGAATAGGTGAATGAAGTATCGTTAAAGTTCGAAAATGGCATTTCGAATATCGGCATAGGGAGATTTAAAACTCTTTTTGCACTCAATTTTTTTTTCCTTGTAGGGTGGGGAACACATTTTCTCTTTAGAAAATTTACATTACAATGCACTTATTGACAATAATTTTTTCGATACCCTGTATATTAGGTGCACTAAACAAATACTACATTGACATTTGGATAAATCAATCGAATTAAGCAGAAATACATGAATAATGACTTTGATACTATGAAATATATCAAAACAAATTCTCATCGCAGAAATTTTTTTTTAAAGGCTACAGCTCTCAATAACAGATGACCAGAGAATTAAATTTAAATCATTTTATTTCCGTACAAAAATGTAATGTAAGAACTTTGAAAAAGGTTAAGAAAATTGAACAAATAAAATACTTTGTCAGCAAATATTAAGAACTGTAGTAATAAGGAATATCCGACATCAACCGCAGGAAGCTGAAAGAAAAAAAAGGGTAATAAGCATTTGCACAAGATCAGATTTCATAGTATAGCTTAAAATTAATAGTAATTTTGAAACCGTAGCAAATATCACCAAGTTTGATCTCGCAGTGCTAAATTTTATTTTTTCAGCACGTGCAGAAATGCATATCCAATTCTAATCCAATGTTTTAAATAAGAAAGCACCTATTTAATGCTTATTTGGGGCCTCTTTATCTCGAGTTCACCCTTGCTTTTTCTATTTTTCAAAAAAACAGCATTAATAAATTTTACTACTACAGTGGAAACGCATTGTTTCTTCCGGATTTGTATGCACTTGATTTAGTTTAAGATTTTATCTGCACACAAAATAATGACCGTTGATTTTGACACTAGATACAGACTGAATTCGTGAATATTTAAATGCCAAGAGTGTTAAACATTTTTCCAACAAATTTAAATGCTTCGTCTCCCCCCCCCCTCTTTAAAAATAGACATTTAACTGCATACCGTCCATTCTAAATTCCTAAAGTTTCAAAAAGTTGAGTAGGAAAAAAAAAAAAAAATCGATAATTCAACTCGAGCTGTCTAAGCCTTCCATTTACTTGTAAAAACTGCTGAAGTTAAATATTTTAATGATGATATATACAATCATTCTGAAAATTTAATTTTCGTCGTCTTAACCATTTAAAGCAGTCAAGTATCACTGAACCAAAATGTTTTGAGAGTTAGATTCTAAAAGATAGTTCCTAAAAACTCACCAGTGTTAATTTGACGAGATTCGAATGGCATAATCAAAACTTTAGAATCTGAAGTACTTCAGCGATGAATACAATTCTTCAGGTAACTTAACAGCAGAATTAAGCTGAATAAGAAATACGAATCGATTTAGGAAAACATGAAAGATTCCCTTCGCTTCGTAGAATGTATACAACAGATTATTAAATTTAATAATAATCTGTATTAAATTAAATAAGGTTATATTAAAGTTGATGTAAAATTTTAAGTGGTTGAAGTAAGAATCAGGAAATATATACACTTTATTAAACCACATTTACATTCCAGTCTTGCACGCGTTTCTGTTAGAACACTTTCCCAGAACATTTTTGTCCAGATAAGGGATTACTCATACTATCTGCGACTCTTTATTATACTTCAACGGCATCTTGAAAAGAATAAATGAGATGCAATATGCACATTGTATATTATAAGCATAGAAATTACAAAAACCATGGAATTGGAGAGTGCAGTTTTCCGGGAATATTCATAGACTTAGTTTCTACTTTAAAAAAAAAAAAGCAATTAACTTTAAATTCTGTTTACTCTCTTTGAAAAATATAGAATATGCATGTACTTGAAATGAATAAATACATTGGTAGCCCTTTTATTTACTTCTGCCAAAATTTACAGGCTTTATTTTGTTCAGATCTCCGATTTGGAGCTGCTAATCAGTTCCGTCTACTGAATTTTTTAAAAAAAGTTTCGTTTGGAATTTTATGATGCACCATTTTTGTTTTAAAATAAGTTTGGAAGTGTGAACTTGCGAAAATACTAAATATTGACAAACAAAAGTTCATTTTTTCCCCCACTTTCAATTATCGAAGTTTTCATTCAGGTTTTTGCCCATGTTTCGGAGTATGCTGTCCGTCTCTAGTTAACAATTTTGGAAGATTGGAAGTAAAAGCCATCACCAGTGCCGTTAAAGACTCTTAAAATTTAACATTTGTAATACAACTCTCAATCATAATCTACCAAAGACAAGTTAGAGATTAAATACGCATTCACACTCAGTCTTTAATTTATAAACAGATCTGCCCCAATTCAGAAATTCGTTATATTTTGATCTTTGTAAATGAGATGCTTTAAATCGAAGCGTTTTTCATACGCATTGATGTTTTCTCCAAACTTTAATATAAAAATTTAAAGTAATACAAACGCATATTTAACAAAAGTCCAAGAGCAAAATTTTATACAATAGAAAAGTAATCATTGAATAAAACAATTACTATAACAATTATGCCATACAATTACTATTAGAAGCAAGAGTTACCATTCGACACAACTTTATTTTACGAAATATTTTTACAATTAAAATCTTTTATAAGTAAAAAGCTAATTAGTCTTTCCGGCATCAAAATCTTAAAAAAAAAGGAAATACAAGTAATTAAAACTTTTGTTGCAAATGTAAATGGAAAACGCAACTCTTCGGGTTTCATTACAGAATAGGGTATTTTCACAGACATTCATGGTATATTTACAATCGATAATGTATAAATCTATGAAGATCTTAAAAAGTCTAGAAAACTTACTCTAGTTTTTTTTCTGTCAGTTTGAAAAGGCACTTGTTTATACAAGTCTTCATTTCTAAAATCTCTTCATTGCAAGATTCACTCACATCTGCGCCTGTTGCATCAGCTCTCATAAAACAAGACACCAACTTCTTTTCTTGCTCTTTACACATGCCTTTCACTAGACAATAGTAAATATCATGGTTTCGTTGGTCAGCGTCTTCGGTCAAGAACAGGTCAGCAAATCTTTCTCGTAGCTTATTCAAAACATTCTGCTGCACCTGAGCGGCTGCACTTTCGTCCGGCTTAGAAGTGGAAGTGTCAAACTTTTTCGTTTTCGCATATAATTCCTCTCTTGCAGCTGCAAATTCCTTTTTCTGAGATTCAGATGCCATTATTGAATTATTATCTGACAACCTGCATTGACGGACGACCTTTCAAGCCAATATCAGTTACTTATATATATATTAATTCAAAAATTTATGACAGTAAATATGTTAAGAGCCAAAGAAATAATTGCCACAGAATGTCTTATTTTCTTTACACTGTGCCACATAAAATTTGTATAGAGATATGACATATTCATCAACCATTAGTATTTACGGGAAAAAAAAACTGCTTTTAGTCTGTAGAAAAAAATTCGAATCTTATATTCATCAAGCAATAATATTTACAGGAGAATGTCATTAAGTTCTATTGATTGCATATTTTTACTGTTATTTTGAGACCATGATGGTCTGATGGAATAGTTTCGAAACTGCGACAGTCCAGGTTCAAGACAGCTTCTATTATGATACATTCTGCTAGCTGACTTGTTCACCATGATACCGACATGATATGCCCTCATCAAATCTTACATGTCTTCAAAGCAGAAGTGTTAACCTAGCAAAAATATTTCTGCGTAGTTGAAATCATGTTTATAATCTTCCAAGGCATATAATGCGCTGGACCACATTCTTCTGATATAAAAGGATCCAAAGATGTATTGATAATAGCAAATGTTATTTATAGATTCGAATGCAAGAGAACATGATTTGCAAGACTCAGTTTTATTTTCAACAATAAAAAATTCATAACTATTTCAGTGGGAAGTGAACTCGATAAAAAGTTTTATTTTCAGAACTAATTATTGTTTTATCCTAATTACATTTTAATATTTTCATCAATATTAAGTTTAGTTTAGTTTTTTATTAACGTCCATTTTAAAGCAACACGAGGGCTATTTTGGGGCGGACCTCGTAATTTTGAACCAAGATCAGATGACGAGGACGACACCTGAACTGGCACTCCCTTTCCACACCACACCAGCGGGAGGACGTTTGGCCTGACAGATTTAACGTGCAAGAGACCCCCTCACACGACGGTTCTTCGGTGGGATCGAGTCTCGAACCTGAAACCCTCGGGTTCCGAAGCCGAGACCTTACCACCACGACCCCATCGATATTAAAATGTTTATATACGTTTTAAAACTGTCAAGAAAAATCATAGAAGGAAGTAGAAGACACAGATGACATAAAAATATAATTTCTCTTAGTAAAATTATTTTAATTCTTGAAAGATCTTCAAACCTTGAATACAGTTTTCACATGCTTAAGTTGATTAATTATTTATTTCAGTATTTTCATGACATCCCTCTGCGCGGTGGTGAGATAAAAGTGTCCCGTGACCCCTTAATTGAGTTCGATTGCTCTTCTAAGTCGGTGGATTGCATTCCAGTTTTCATTCTCGTACTGTGCTCATACATGATGTAGTAAAGATTTACACTGAATATATTAATTATTTGAAATGTAAGAAAATAATCCCGAATTTGCTCTTGAGTAATCTGTATGAATATTAGAATTAAAGCTCCATTTTCTACAAAAATAAATAAATAAAAGAATTATCCTCATTCAAAATAGTTGCAAAAGTGTTTCGGTATGTTCAAAACATTTTAAATTACAAAAACAATAGATTTAAATAATTTTAACTGTTTACACTACAGGGATTATCTAAAAATATTGTATTATAGAAATCAAAATAATTATTGTATTTTAAAATTTTTCGTTAAAAAATTTTTTTTTTGATTTAAAAACAAGGAGATAAAAGTTTAAGAATAACATTCAGTTACTGAAAATACGTTTTTCTAATTGTTATCTTAAAAATTTATCCTTTAAACATTAATGATAATTTCTGTAACTATACAAATTAGTTAAGAAACATATTTAACAAATCAGATCTTCACAGAAATCATATCTCGAGTCTCTGAGATTGTCGGCTCTAACTCTTCGGAATACAGCATCAGATATTGACTTAAACAATCTCGGATGCAACATCTGGTTTACAGAAGAAAATTTTATTTTAAGATATTAAACCTGTTAAAAAGAACTAGTTTTTACTCTAGATAGGTTAAGATTTTCTTTTATTTAAATTGCTAAGCCATTTCCATAAATCCTGCAAGGAAACTAGTATATTCATGATGATGAATATTAAAAAAATATATATAAAGAAAAATTATCACAATCTTAGTGGAAAGAGAGCCAATAAGAAAATTTGAGTAGCCATTCTTGCAGCGGCATCTTGAGTAGTCGTTCACAGATTTTCGATCACAAATGCAAACGATATGTGTTGCAAACGAATTTAATCACATGATATGTGGGCGGAGCTAACCGCGAAACCCACATGGTATCGTATGTGTATATGCATGTAAAAAGTTTCGGTTGTCTTCTGTGAGTGTGCGCGTGTAATATGGTTTTGTTTTCATGACTGTAGCTTCTAGAATGGCTTACCGAATATACCTTGTCTCGGAATATAATTAGAAATTATATTTTTACTCGGATTGATTGTTTACATGTCTTTATTTAGAATATGTACGTTGTTAAATCTTGTTAAGTTTGCTGTTACAAATAAACTGTTTAAAAAGACAACCAGCTCGTCATTCCTTAGAATCTCGTATATTTTAACTTGGTGATATACCATCATTTATTATTTTTCAATATGTGAATGTGTGCACACCATACGAAAACAAATGCTTTGAAGCTCAGTTTCACATAACGAATGCTATATTCTTGCTTGCATGAATGATTCTTTTTAATATTTTAGTTTCCAAAAGAATAGCGGTAAATGATTTTAATACATTCTCTTATCAGATTTGAACTCATACTTTGTAGAGCAATCAAAACATTAATTTTCCGCTACATCTCAAAACTAACAGAGTTTATCAGAACACTTGAGTGAGCTATTTTTAGCTTTCCACCTGATTCCTCCATTTCTTCCCCAATGTTTTTGAATCTCTTATTTCATGGGCTTTTTTTAATCATTTTTGAAATCTACTTTTGTGGTAAGGTGCATTTGTTAGGGATTTTGAGAGAGAGCCAAAATCAAAAAGCATACATCAGGAAATCTGGTTTTTTTCCCCTTTTATATCTATATTCTAGTTCAAAATTACAGATGCTCTAAATTGTTTTTCGCGAAGTAGTTTTTATTTGATGGGTCTTTCATTCTTTCGCTTCAGAACTTTTTTGTATCATGCAGTGAGAGTAAGATTTATCAATTCAGGATTCGTAGTGAGTGCCAAAATATTTGGAATTCGTAAATTTGTGATATTTTCAATTCAAGACATACATTCTGGAAAACTTTTTTCTGAAAAATTGTAAATCTTGTTCTTTTTGTAATTTTATGTTCCTATTTGAAGTATTTGTTGTAAATTTATCATTGATAACTTTAAATAGGTGTAAATTTGATTCCTATTCTCTCCAACTAAGGCAAAATGAATAACAGAAGTGTTTGGGCTGTACAGAAAATGCATTATTTGAAATAAATTTCGCCTTTTTACTAAACAAATATGAATAAAATGTTTTATTGAATTTCTGAAGAACACTAATCTATATCTTTTAAAAAAACTCGGTATTTGAAAAAAATTGAAAACTCTGGTCTGTTTCAAGAATGTTCTGATATTAGAAATTTTTGGGGTGATATATAGTAAAATAGATTTTTGTTTTGTTTATAAACATCATCATTCCCTTATGTGTAAAAATATGTTTAAATGTAAACTGTGAAACTTAAAAATTAATCAAAATACATATGTATTATTCTTGGGTTTTTAAAGTTACTACTGTTCTAAACAAATAATTCGGCACTGCTTTGGACCCAGAATTTTTGTTATACCCTTCCATTACTTATTCTACAAGTACTATTATTATTTCCCCCGAACTAACTTAAATATTATTATAATACCTTCTTTTTAAACAATACCATTTAAATATTGTTAGTGAATAGAATTTTTTAATTTTAAAATAGTTCTTGAAACAAATGCAGTTGCACTTTTCTCTAACGTAGCATATGTAGCTCCCTAGGACATTTTTACTCCCTGCAAACAGAACAAATACTCTTCATTAATACTACACCAGCGGGTGACCGAGTTCTGCTCGGAGAAAACAGGTATTGAAGCTAACTCGAAGATTTAAATTTTCAGTTGTGATTTATCAAAACAATACATGCCATAAGAAAATTTTTGAAACCATTGGTGAAAAGATAACCGGTTAAACCTCGGCTTTTCATCGTCCACCAGCGATGTCATGTCTTGATGTTCCATTGGATATCCCCATCTGCACTGGTCTCTTCCGTGTTTGCTGACCATGCACGGAGCGCTTGGGTTCATATCACCACACGGGTTATGGATCATCCATTTCGAGATCAGTTCCTTGAGTTCCGGATCATCTTCTGGAAACTTTATTAGTTCGCCATATTGGCTATAGATGGCAGCACGTTACCGCTTGAAACCTATTAGCCATTATGGCGAACTAATAAAGTTTGAAAATATCCTATCTGTAACTCCGAACTGCTTGACCGTAGCGCTTCAAAACCGACGCCAATCGATTCCTCGTGGCCAAAAACCCCAGACCCCCAAGTTTACCGGAGTTTGTTAATTGTGGGGCGATTTTCGACTTGGCAACCATTCCTCGTATTATAGTATAAGATTTATACCTCAAAGCACAAAACTTACTCTTTGCTTTTTCCCCTACTAGAATTAATATTGTGCTTTTACCATGCTGAGTCAATTTAAGGTTAACCATAAAAAAAAGAAAGAAATCCTTTTACTTTACCGTATACGTAGTGTAGAGAAAATATAATAAACGTTAAAAAATTCAAAATGGAGATTTTGACGAATCTCTATGTTTTAGATCTCTCTGAGTTTGAAAAACACATTAATGGAAAACAATGTCCTCTGTGGCCAAGAAAATTAAAAAAAGAAAAAAAAAAAACTTTGATCTAAGCGTATGAAATATAATTTACGGTTTTATATCTAATTGATACTTCAATAAATTTTGAGCAAATTTTACTCAGAAATTTGTCTCTCTAGCTGTTCGAATATAATTTAAAACAATATTTACAAAAAAAAGAGATACTGACAGATAAAATTTGATACACAGAATTAGCATCAATAGTCCAGACACTTTTCGAATTTTGAGTGAAATTCAACAAGCGGTTGACCATCTGTCTGCTTGTACTTTCAGAAATATGAAAACATGATGACTCAAAAGTGGATTGATTTAAATACATCGAATTTCGCATGGGATTTTATGATTACATTTGTAGATTTGCGAATTAGTTGAGAAAAACATGTCTGAAACACAGATTCGAATACTATTAATCGAATGCCAGAAATTAATAACCAAATAACTAGTTAAGGATTACACAATAGATTCAGCAAAAATGCCAAATCAACGCCAAAGGCTAATATTTAGAAACTAACACACACCAATGTCATGCAAGGAGTATTCTGATTTAGCGTTTTATTAGAAAGCATAGGAGAAAGTTTTGGGAAGACAACGCTCGCTAATGTAAAAATGATAATTTGACATACTTTACATATACTACAATAATTTGATTCAAATTTTAAAAACAGTTTTTGGAGAGGGATTGATAAGGAGAGAAATATATTTAAATATTAAATCCCATGTGTAATATAATCGTAATATCATGCGAATTGACCTCATTGAAATAAATTCTTTTTTATATGTAGTGCGAATTTGAGGCAATTTGAAAATGAAACATTTTTTTACATACTTTTGAGCTGCGAATCATCCTTTTTAATTTTTTGCTGATATATATATATATATATTGTGTTGTTCATTTCTTTATTCAAACAGTTCGTGCTGACTAACCAGATATATAATCAATGGGTTTTTCCATTTTTTTCACAAACTGCTTTAATAAAGGTTGTTTGTAATATATCGAATTATAACTACAAATTACCATTAGCTTAGCTACAACATGAAAATAGAAACGCTTTGTTTAAATAGTAATCTGTGTAAACTAATATTCTTGCATTCAGCTTTATTGATTTTGATAAGAAAACCTGGTTATTTAGTATCAGCATAGTGAAACACAAATATTTTGCCTTTAAAAAAGAAAATGTTTTTAATACTTAGGAATTTTTTTTTGAATTATTCTATATTCACTGCCAAAAAGTAAATCAAATTAATTATAAGCATCTGAAAACTATCTTTGATTTTATTTAATATTAATTAAATTTCACTATAGCTTTTATTTGTTGCTACAGGAATATGAAGGAGTTTGTAATGTAAAAAAACAAAAATGTGTTTTTGTTTAAATATTTATATGTGAAGATGACAGTAAAAAAGGAAGTACTTCGGTAAAAAGTGTCTTGATATTATTTCTAAGAACAGAATCTAAATTTTACTCTAATGATTTAAAAAAGAAACTGCTTTTAAAGATATAATTTTCAAATCAATAGTTATTTGATTAGTTTTTTGAATTAGTATTTGGACCAAGAAATAAAAAGGAATTCTTTCTAATTCTTAACTAATGCCGATAAAATTTAAATCTTAAAAAATCAAAGGACCAGGAAAATAAATTCTGCGATTTTTCAATTAATCCATGAAATATTTTTGTGCATCATTAAATACTAGCAGACTTTGGAGATCTGTTGTTTCGTCTTTAATACTGATTGCATTTGATTTCATTGAAATCTCTGATGCATAATTTAATATCCATGGTTCCTTTAACAAGCTTCAGATTGAAATAGAAGTTTAAGTAGCTTTATTTTAGAAGTATCACATATTTTCTGTTGTTTGTGTGCACGAAAGTACTTAATAAAGTCAAATTACATTCAAAACTCATAATTATCCGCTACCAACTACTGGTATCTAGTGGCAAGTTATTTAGTGGAGTGTATTGTAACCATTTTTTATTCTTCAGAGGCTGTTGGTTTTAAAATTAAATCGCTACTGTGCAACTGACGTGTATTATGTTAGCCAAGTCCAATAGTATGCAAGCTGGATCGAAAAATATTTTTCTAAAAAGCAATGAATATAGATTACAATCGTTCAACGCAGCGGGTTTCTTCTTTCTACACTTAAAATCTTGCTTAGATTCTGTAAAAAGATTTAATGGAATTGAATCAGATATACAAAATCATCAACGACCATGTCAAAGAACATGGAAATATTGACAAAATCATTCTTTAGCTTTAAACAAAGCAAAAAATACCTCATTTTCTTCAACATTTGATGAAAAATGACAAAATGAAATGAATTTCATTGCAAAATAGAAAACATTACAGAAATTAATATGCATAATAATATGCAAAATAAAACACCAAAATTAGGATAAAGAAATTGTATGGCATTAAATTTGTGTCACTAAAATTATAATACTTTGAATTTTAAAAAGGTTTAAAAGTAATTTTTTTATTCGACAATATTTTAGAAAGTAGTCTAGCAAAAATGCAAACAATTCCCTTGATTTTTAATTAATTAAAATTTTAATCAAAAGTTTACAAAATTGCTCCAAAATACACATTATTTATCATTAGAACACATTTGTATCAAATTCGGTAATTCTAGGTCTAACAGTCTGTCTGCGGAATATCAAGAAACACATATCATAATACAATCCTGTGCCCCCGGTGCCTATAACACTAAATTATCTAACCAGTTGGATGAGCACAGAATGGAAGGAAGGACAAAAAAAAAAAGGAACAGAGAAAAAAGAAAAATCTTTAAAGAAAGGAGACGGCAAATCATCCAAGGATCTCCAGAGAGAATCCTATTAGTGTCAAATCCTACACGACTGTATTCAATTTTTTAGTGAAGTAATAACTAGATGGAGGAAACAAGAGTATTTAAGAAAATGGTGATGAATTGAACTTAAAGGGAAATGAAACTAATAATTGAAAAGAAAAGATTGATAAATTACATTGAGAACATCTGTATGGCATGTATTAGCAAATAAACAATCACTGTAGAGTCAGAAATCTGTGGCGTCCGTCTGAGTCTGGTGGTTTTCTTTTCCTTCTTGAGAACTGCACTTTTAAGGGATTTTTAAGCTCTTTTGAAGTTATAATTTCGGCTGATTTTGACTAGAATACATATACATTCTCTTTTACTATAAGATTTATTATTTATTTTAGATGATTTAGATTAATTTTACATTAGAAGATGCGGATAAAATTTGCTTACTTACACAAAATAAATATCTAAAGATTTTCAATAAACATTTAGATCAAATAGCTAAATATTTCGAAAAAAAAAACCCATCTAGTTTTGAAGTGCCAAGTCAAGTGTTGTTCTTGTCGTCTGACAGTAGTTCAAAACTACGTTGCTGTGAATAAAATTAATATTTTTCTAAATCGGTTCATCAAGATGGATATATAAACCATACCGTATATAAACCATACACAACACTTGTTCACCATATCTCTTTGTTTATTTACTGGAATTAACAATAACCATAATCCATAACGTAAATCTTTTTATAATAGTTCACAAATAATTTCAAAGCAAGATATTAATCCAAAAAAATCAATCAATTCAAGCCGATATTTTCTAAAACATCATCCATAATAAAGCCAATTTTGCATCTGGCAAAAGAATTCCAGTTTTGCAACAAACAAAAACTCCAATGTATATTCCAACAATTCTTCCTAAATTAAAATGGTATATATAAAATGTAGATATAACTTAAAATCACTTAAAATTTCCTTGTTTGCCAGAAAGAAGAAAGATTAAATTATTTTCTGGAAAAAATAAGCAAGCCCCAATGTTAAGGTTATCGAGAGTGATTCACTTAGATTTTGTTACATGCTTTCACCCCGGTAAACATGCGGTTTTTCCAGAGTACTCCACTATTTCTCTTTTACGTCAATCGTTGTAGGTTTTGTGAAGTAAAATGCGGGATGAAATCCATTGTGAGACAGCTCGTAGCCTTGAGTCAAGGTTAGCTTAGAGATGAACGGGAAACAATCAGCTCAACGACCGGAGTTCATCAAAAAGTTCACTCAAAGAATGAACTGTAGCAAGGAAAACAGATATAGTATTGATAAACTAGTTACAGATTAGTTCTATATAAATATTACATATACAGAAATTATTCGATTCGAATCCATGTGTTAATTTAAAATTAAATGCAGAGTAATTTGATAAGAAGATGAAGTATCATTAAGCATTTTTAAAACTAGATCATATATTGTTGAAGTAATTGTTAATTAATTTACACAAGATTGTGAGCGTAATTTAATTCCTAAAAACTATGACAATAATTATTATTCATATCTACTTTATTTACACTTTTACTTCCTCGTATACGTAATATAGAAAGAGTATAATAATCGTCAAAAAACTCGAACTGGAGATTTTGACGAAACTACATGCTTAGTTGAATTTAGATCACGTTTAGACGAATTTTGAAGAATCTCCAGGGAGGTCTCTACGATTAGAACTCCCTGAGTTTTTGAAAAACTCATGTTTTTCAAAATGTCGGTCAATGACAAAAATAACTCAAAAGTTTAGCTAGATAGTTGAAATTTGCTATACGGTCCTCACGTCAAATTTACAGATATATATCAAATTTTGAGTAAAATTTATTCGGAAGAAGTCCGACTGCCCAGCTTTTTAAATATAAAGTTATACGATTGTTATAAAAAGAAAAGAACTGGATAGATAAAACTCTGTATACAGATTTAGCATCTATAATGTAGACAACTTTCAAATTTTGAGCTATATCCAACTATGGATCGACCGTCTGTCGGTCTGTACTTTCATGTTAACGTGATAATTCAAAAATACAGAGACTTAAGCGTATCAAATTTGGTATAGAATGTCATGACTATAAGTGCAATTTCGTCCAATGTTTTGTGCCAAACGCATCTAAAATAAAAATTCGAATTTTTGGATGGCATTAGCACATTCCAGGAATTAATCGCAAAATATTTCTTTAAGAATGACCCTATATATTTCGTAAAAATGCTAAACTCATACCAAATGTCAATATTTCGTAACTTCTGCTCGCAAATCCATACAAAGCGTTGTTTAGTATGATCAGTTTATTAGAGAGTATGCGAGAAAGTTGTAGGGATACCACTCCCGCTGGTTATTGTATAATTTTTTCTTGGCGATTCATCCGCAGTAATGCTGCATCCATTAAAATACTCAATAACTGTCATTAATTAATTCATTAATCATCAGTATCGGATCACGATTCAAAATCAAACAACCAATCATCAGTTTCAAAAAATAACATTTATTCAAAGATAACATTTATTCAAAAGATAACATTAATATAATGAATTCAATCTTAGTTAGTTTCCAAAAGAACACATTTTAGAATCAGTGAAGAGCATTTTTTATGCGTCTTATGAATATTTTATGTCAGTAAGCGTTGACCTGCCGTGCGAATACCGAATTGATTGGAGATTTACATTTTAATTCCGTTTATTGCATTTGAAAATGAAACTATTTGCCATGGACAATACATGCAATTTTTTAAAAATATAATTTTTTTATATGTTTGATTCTCAATTTCTTATAACTATGGTGGCTGTGTTTTCATTATATTTTGCTGAAATAAGCCAATAGAAAATTCAATGAATTCTACAAAATTCGGATGAAGCTGTAAAGACTGTACTGTATAAAATTCGTCTACATTTATGAAATGGCTGCCATATTAACTGTTCTAGAATAGTATATACTGTTTGGTAAATGCTGTTTAAAATTTTTTTTTAATTTTCTTATCGTATCCTTTTTTTGTCCTTTTTTATATTTAATTACTATTTTAACATAATTTATCATCCATAACCAAACATTCATAGAAAATTTTCAATTTATTAGAAATAAATAAATAAAACTCATTCATGTTAATTTCTTACTTCCATACATAAATTTTAATTTGTGGTAACTTGCGTATTTTCCTTTCTTTTGCTTATCCATCAGATTAATGTGGAAAACTATGTTGCTTATTTATTTATAACAAATCATTGCTATGCTAAAAACAAAAATAATATATAAATATTATTTTATATTTTTATTTATATATTTGTTTCGGTTAAAAATTACAAAAATGATTCTCAAAGGTTATATTTTTATGGCCATGAAATTAACGGATACTTTTTAATTCCTATTTCATCTTTATGATTGAAATCGTTTTCAGAATTTAATTCATTATTGTTACAAAAAGGAAAATTCTGGAAAAATTGTTTTAGACTTTTGAAAATTCCCTTAGGTTTTTAAATTACCTAGAATTCTTCATTTCCCTAAATTCGTTATTTAATATTTTTGTCAAAGATTTGAAATTTGATTGTGTGTATGTAAAGAATTCTAAAATAAATACAAATATCATGTCATGTCAGTAGATTAATCATATTTTTATATTTTTGTTGAATGTCGCTCATGATATCCTTATTTGCTTTCACCACAAACATAGTGTGACCGCAGCAAAACATGTTTTACAACTTTTGAAATGATTTGGGTGAATTCTTGAATTCATTAAGAAATCATACATTACTTTTATAGCTAAATATGATTTATCGTTCAAAATATAATTTAATTAAGGTAAACAAAATCCCAAATTCAATAAGTTCCAGTCATCCTGGTAAAGAATATATATACTATTTCATAAAGAAATTTTTTCATTTTTATAAATTCAATGTTTCATTTCCTGTTTAGAATAAAGAATTAGCGAAGATAATGAAATAAGATAATATATTTTTACAAAAAGAAATCTGCCAAATTATTAAGTTATGTACTGGAGAAATATTCAGGGGGTAGGGGAGGAGTTTCAGGGGAGGAGTAGAGAGGAGTTCAGGAAAGTTTCTTGGAATTTGTGGACTTTGACGAAAATGAAATTGTTAAAATGAAAATTTGCACAACTCTGAAGAATGAAAGAGAAGAAAACGAAGGCGGTCTTTTGGAATTGCAAAATTACTGTCATATATCCAATATTTTTATAATTTTCTATTTTTCGTGGCATTACAGAAAAAAATTCTCGAAAAAAAAAAAGATTTGACATGAATTGTATTCAAATAATCAGAAGCAAACGAAAATACATGAAAAAAATGATCAAAATAGTCTTAAAAATTTATTTGAAAGTACATTATGTTCTTTGCTTCAAATGTGCCTATTTGAATTTACAAAACATTTCGGTAATATATTTATTTAGAATAATAAACTTCCATTTTACTTGAACTGTTACTGAGCTCTCTAAAATTCTCTTCGTGTCTAATGTTACAAAACTATGCTATTTTTCTTATAAAAATAATTTAAAAAATTTAGCATGATAATTTTTCTTACTGATAACATTAATATAAAGCATTATGATACTCTTTGAATAGTTTATGTACAGTAGAATAGTTAGTATATAGTGCCAATTGAGAATAAATCTGAGACTTGTTAACTCAGAGATTTTAAATTAAATTCCATTTACTTTTCTTTTAAAGTAATATTGGAAAGAAAGTTTGACTACATTTTTTGAATTGAAATGAAGTTGCTAAATTTTTCGAAATGTTAAAAAAGTAATCATTCAGTGATTTTGTGACAAGTAGACAAAATACTAAGATACCATTATTTAAAGAGTATTCGATGAACTAAAGTTAAATTTTAGGTAAAGGGAATGTGTGTTATTAGCATTTCAAATGCAGTAAATATATAAAAATACTGATAATAGTGAATTTATAGCTATCAATATTATTTATAAAAATTGTATATCAGTTTGAATTTTCGAAAATTTTTAAGCAGCTTGAAAGCATTTGGGTGTGTTGATATGGAACTGCAACAAAACATTTCCATTTTTTCAGTCCCTTACATGTTTTCTGGTTATTTTTTAAAATTCAAAGCATGTCAATTGAAAGTTTTAATATAAGATCTTATAAAAGCGAAAGATTCGGATTTTTTATTCAGAGAGATAGGTATTAAAATTTATTATTATTTCAAAATGGGATTCAAGAGATAAAATGAAAAAGATATCCGTTCAGAGGGATTATATTTTGAGGAAATTTAAAATACCACTATTTGTTAAAGTGAATTCTAAAGTTTAAATTTTTGAAAAACGCAGTACTTTTTTATTTATTGAGTTTTAACGAACATTATAATTTGTACCTGTTTTATAAAAAATTGTACCATGATTATATCATTAACATATATAATCTTTGGCAGTAATTTATGTCATCTAATTTGCCTACACATTTTAGAAACACTTCTGAAATATCATGACATACATACTTAAAATTATGGAAGCAGAGTATTTTGAATATAATCATTTTCAAATGTTATCATTAAATTAAATTGATAATGTATAGAAAATTTATAAAAAATTGTTTTATTTTCTTAATAAGTGCCAATTTAGGTGAAAAGATAGTTTTAAATAATACAAAGGTGTTTTTCTTATAAAAAATTACAAGAATAAAATATTTTTGCAGCTACCAATTTTTTTAAATGGTTATAATCACACTTAACAAATGTAGATGAAATATATGTAATGCTTTGTCTGCTGTCATTTTCATTCAGCTATGACGGCGTTAAGCGTTTTATTAAGAACAGATAGCATCATTAAAATTGTGCAGAATGCTGGAAAAAAATTTAATACCTAATGTTGTTTTTCACGTATTAAGAAGACATTTTAACCGGAATTTCATAAAAAATAATCGAATTAAAAGCAAAAACAGTTTTTTCATCGCATTTAATTGAACTCAATAACAATTTAATAAGAAAAAAATCAATGAATCTAATATGAGCATATGTAAATATTTAATGAAATCTAATATATATATATATTTGAAATTAATTTTCTGTATATGTTACATCATGTGTTTTCCAATGATCATATTTGAAACTGTAAATAAACAACAATTCACAGTTGAAAATTCACATATTTCTGTATATAGGATAAACGGAACAAAGTTAAGTGTTTTTATTACCACCCAAGGGAAAATTAATTTTATAAACATCAATTTTTCATTAATAAACTTCGTGTTTATCGTTTATAAGTTTCGCAGTTCTTTTAATCACTTTTTCATAATAACTATTTATCTCTTAATAATTTTCAGCTTTACAAATCTAATTAGTTTACTTATTTCTGTTACTTTTATGATTACATTCATACTTCTCTATATTTCTAATTCACTTACAGAGCTTTAAGAAACACGCATTGAAAATAAAAAATAAAATAACCATCGCACGATTCCGTTTATCATCGCGTCCAAAGATGCGAAACGCCGGTTTGAAAGAGAGCAGATACGCATGCGCGGGAAGGGATCAATGAAAAGATTCAAAGGAGAAAACCAAATCAACATGGCTCTAGCTCATCTTGCACCTTCACAGTGAAAAGAACCTCCGTCTAGAGTAAACATGCCAGCATTCTGAGCGGAGTGGAAAGAAAAAACGCTTAAAAAATGAAAGAAAATCCCGAGGCTTACAAGTTGGAAATGGATATGGAAGATGAAAAATCTACTACGTGCTGTGCATTCTTATGTCCGGTAAGTTTTGAAATTTCTCCTTTAATTCAGTTTTTTGACTTCACATTGGAAGAATCGTCTGCTCTTTTGAGATGAGTTGAATTGCAACAGAGCTTCTGTTGTTTTTTTAAATCATAGCAATGAAAATAACATTGTTTTGTTGCAGGTTATATTCATATCTCATTAAATATTTATTTGTAATTTTTATCTTTATTTAAGTACGAATAATTTTTTTTTTCGTTCTGTG
Organism: Argiope trifasciata; assembly: GCA_026543055.1. NCBI lineage: Eukaryota > Metazoa > Arthropoda > Arachnida > Araneae > Araneidae > Argiope > Argiope trifasciata. Next base: position 339,429 of record JAPMOQ010057252.1, on the reverse strand, counting down.
TTTTAAAACAGATAAAGCGAAAAATGTAGGAAAACAAATACTTGTGGTGAAACATTTATGTTCAATCTAATGTAATGTTTTGTTTTGGAAACGGAATTTGTTTTTTGCATCAATCAATTGAATTATTTTTCTAGGTTTTTTTCCTTTAAATATTTTTTTCTGAAATTATTTACTAAACCGACACAAATTTTGTATTGAACAATTCAGGACAAAACAACTGAAGTGAGCACATATCTTTAAATCTAGCGCCAATGAAAATGCACAATAAAAATATTGCAATGATTTTACATTTAAATTTGATATCGATATAAAACGGACGAATATTTTGTGTTTAATTTAATTTTTTTTCTGACAGAAAAGTATATGACTTCTAAGAACTTTTTAGTTACATAATTCTCATAAATACAATATCAAATATTATAATATTTCATTATTTAATACCTGGAAAAATTAATAAATATTTTCAAGTACTTTTTTTAAGATTAAAAGGGTTTAATGAAACCATTATTTTCTCTTCATCTTAAAATACACTGTGTAGTTTATGTATCAATTCTAAAAGAAAATTAAATATTATTACAAATTAATTGTAATAACGTTTGGCGATTTTTCTATGTTGATTAAACGATAAATATAATAACATACTTCTTGAACAAACATTTTTTTTCGAGGAAGCCTTCAGCCTAAATGTAGATATTAAATAATATATTGACTTAATACTTTTTTGAAATGTCATGAAAAAGCATAAAATTAACTGTAGTATTATAGTATTTTAAAGGTTATCAGTTGAGTACCTTTGATAATGTCTCTGATATTAGGTGCTTTTTTTAAACGAAAAGAATTATTTCAAAATAAAACAGAACATTCAAGTTTTGTGAAGTCTTATCGTTTATACTGAAAATTTTTTGTCCACCACACGCATTCACAAATTCGCAGAATTAAAAAAACATTTGAGAATTTACAACCTAGTAGAGAAAATAGGTAGATTTGAAAAATATTAACTCATATATTTCAACTATCTCATCCATGTCTTACCAAACAGTAGAAAACTTTCCAACTGTTAACTAAAGAAAACAGTTAGATTATAATATTTAGTAATTATTAACTTTAAAATATTAAAGTTTGCTTATTGTACATAAATTTTTATTTAGCTAAAATATACATTTTCAAAGTTAACTGTTAAGAAACGGAGGCATAGAGTATAATAAAAAATACATTGTTAACAATTCTATCTTTTAATTTTTCTTTAATATGAATCCATTTCATTTTATTTAAAATACCGAATATCTCAATTTTTGCAGTTGTTGGTTTTTCTCCTCTATTAAAATGCCTGCTTTAAATCGAAACTTTCTCTTGTTAATGAATCACTTCAAGGATTTATCATTTTGAAAATGCCATCTAATATCTGAATCCCATATAATGTATTTCACATTTGCACCTTTATTTTTAAGCTCAATCAAAATGCAGATCAAACAACAAAGTGTAATGTAATTGTGCATACAAAGCTTCGCTTACTTGTAAATTTCTTCACTTACGGATTTCTCTTTACTTCTTTAAAACTCGAAGCTTCATTTGATATAAACTATTTGCATAAACATATTAGAAATGCATATAAAGTTTTCGAATTCAACAGATTTTATTTAGGAGCAAAAAGAAAATGGTAAAGAAAGTTTGTAAATCCGAATAAAAATAGAATAAAATGAAGATTTTCTGTTATTCGAAAATTAGATATTCTACGTTCATTTGTTCTGGTCAAATTAACTAATAAGGAGATGGCTGTCGCTTCTATAGTAGGATGTTTCTTACTTTAAATTTTAGAATCATAAAAAAAAGTTCAGCAAATATATTTCTAAGAAATTTATTATCTTCTTAAGCTATATCATAACTATAACGTATGTATTGTAAATTTCATAAAAGGTGTAAAAAGAAAAATTTACTCACATCATATAAAAGTCTTGCATATCGTATTTCTCTTAATAATATTCGGAATAATTAGTATTTCTTGATTATTCTAAAGTTTTTGCTTCATTTGTTATGTAGACGTTTGATATTTCTTGAAAATTTCCTTCGATGCATTTTTTAAAGAAAACACATGATTTTATAAATTTATTATGTGGAACCATAATGCTTCCATAGTATTTTATCAATGAGAAACTAAAAAAACTGTTTAATATGAACTGAATATTATAATAACAAAAAAAATTATTTTTATATAAAATTCAAAATGAGCTTTTACACAAACTTTAATTGCACGTTTAAAAATCTTTATTTTATTTATGTTGGTTATGTATTTTTCTGAACTTACAAGTATTTAAACAGTCGTAAAACTATAGAATAATGCAAATAAAAATTTAAGATTAATATAACAACATTTAATAAAAAGCATTGATCATATTAATAAAACTTTTCCTATAATAAAAATTTAAATTAATTTTTCCCACTATATGCATATTTTATTGAACTTTCTTTATCCCATCTTTAAACTTTAAAAAATCCCAAAACACGAGTAGTGAATGATTTTTACGACAAAGGAAACATGGAGTAAGATCACTAATTAAATTCTATTCATAGCTTTGAATTATTTAATCAAACATGTTATCATATTTTGTGAATTGAAAAAAATAACGATATACACCTAAATGTTAATTGTAATTATTTTTACAGTTGAAACAAGCAATGTCTTCTATTTCAAAGAAGAAATCTGGAAAATTAATCTCCAGTCGATTAAAAGCATCCTGCTTTAAATAAATCGAAATTCTGTATTTTTACAAGTATCCATGCTCCAGAAAAGAGCTAATTCGAGTTCATGCAATCCATTGCAAATGTGAAAAGCAAAATTATTTTTGGAAGCAACGGCACATTTTTAGGAGTTTAAGCACATGCCAAATACAAATCCCGTGAGCATTTGTATATAAGTGCGATACCATGAATTTCAATTATTCAAGCATTTATTTAAGAGCATTATATTAAAAGAAAACGAGTTTAGGCCATTCAATTAAAAATTATTGCTGTTCTACTCAAATAACAAATGTATTATTATGCTCATTAACCTTCCTTTTCATAACAACAATCCTTTTGCCATAAATATTTAACAATAAGATTTCTGTGTACACACAAAAAAAGTACTTTCTAATGTTCTAGAGACTTTTAACATCATTACATGGAAATAAAAAGAAATTTCTTATCATCCTCGACTCTTAATTTAGATTTTAGAGACTAAACATCACTTTTTGAAATGGCATGCTAGCAATTCCGAACTATGATCAAACACAGGTATTGACACATAAATTATCACCCAGACTTCAAATTTCCTCAAAGAACTTTTTATAAAACGAAAGAAATTCAGTTCGATGTTCCATATTTATTTTAATTTTTCGGACGATTTTGCTATCTACCAACTTCTTGCAGTTTAAACCTCTCTATTATACCACTGTGACGTTAGGGATATCTTAAATCCTTGAATCTATTTATTTATTCAAGGATTTATTTATTTATCTTTGAATCCTTGGATTTCTTGTTAGATTACATCCAAGATGGAACAATTATTTTTATATCTGTAAATTAAATACATATCTTTGCCAACAACAAGGAAACCTCTATATTAGTTAGTTCTCTACGGACCAAACTATGAGATTTAAAGCAATCAAATTTCGCACAAATATAATTTGGATAGTAATAACTGTGTATTTGTCTGGGGAAATTATAATTTGCATTCTAATTCATTAAGAATTAAACGAAATTAGGCCTTTTCATCATAACTAGGGGAAATGTAGAATAAAAATTAATTGTATATCATTTCATTTTAAAGGTTTTCAAAAATTAACTTTTCAATCACACCAATTTAGTTGCTGCAAAGGTTTTTTTCTATTTTTTACTAGACTTTAAAGTATTTGTAAGCTTGTTTTACAATATATTTTATTGTTGCAATGAAATACAAAACATTTTCACTTTTTCAGCAAATATTTCCTCATTAATTTTTCTTCTTTATTAAAAGAGTAAATATATTTATTACTCATTTGAAGTAAGTTTCTTCTTAAAAGTATATAATGTAAAATTAACAAAAGCTTCCAGAAGTTTGTTTTATTTAAAATTAAGTTCAACTTTACAAGAAGGCAATGATTAAAAATTCTTAAGATGATATTTTTTAGCGCAACTATTCTTTCTTATAGTAAAAACTACATGTATAAAATTATATCATCGTCCTTCTTATAGCTTGAAGATTACATTCTTATAATGTAATACTGAATTCTTTTGTTGAAATAAAAAAAAATGTTTAATGATTAATCCACAGAGTTATTCCATATATTTTGAAACATTTTCTATTTTACACACAAAACTTTAAAGGTAAATATTCAACTTTACATTCTAATAACTTTACTAAACACATTTAGTTTAAGTAAGATAGTCATTATATTAGTTGAAACTTAATCACTTCCATTTAAAATTGAAGTTCTAATTTTAAATGAGATTTTTAAAAAATTATGGCGATCCTAGCACAGTGAAAAAAGAGGATGTAAATATTCTATAATGGTATAAGTTTTCTTCAACAAGACTGAGAATACTTTTCTGAAAATGCCGTAAGAACAAACCCTATAAATCAAAATTTTGAGCAATCATTAGTCTCAGCAAATCAGCTGATCACAAAAGGCGGTTTCGAAAACAATGAGGACACGTGAAATAAGTGTGTCCACGTACTGTTTATATTTGAAGTTTCTTTGACTTATTATAGATTTAAACAAGAAAATGTCGGAAATTCGATGGAAGAATCTTTGAACTTAAAAGAATTGAAACTTTTTACATAAGGAACTTCAAAATTATCATTTGATGAATCACTCTAATTTATCATTTTAATAAAATTATTGACGAATCTTTTAAAACAGTGCGCAGTGATATGTATACATCTTGTATCAATCAAATTCATTGAATAAAGCTCCTCTCCTTTTTTTAAAGAACTTATTCTTATTTTTTGTGCAAAGGGATTTTGTATCGTTAATTAAAAAAGTTTCAAATTAACAAAAGAATAGAACTAGAAGGGCAGAGAAATTCCTACTGATGCGAAGAAGAAAGAAAAAAGCCACCTCGGCGTAAAATATTTTCTTTACCGTCATGTGATTGGAATGTGAAGCGAACATCTTCAATGTGGTGCAAGTCAAGTATAAATCTGTCATCCCTGTTGTGACTATAAATACATTTCGCGCTCTTCTATTCCACTTGAGCTAAATAGTGAGACCGAAATCTGCAAAAAACCCCGCAGTAAAGATGCTGGTAATTTTTTATGAGTTTGACGATATACAGTTCTTGGACATACAAGCATTTTAACATTCCAATCCCCTCTGTAGAGAATGTAGAGACTTTAGGGCCCTTGACAGCGTACATCCTTGATACATTTATTTTAATTTTTCGACTTGGTTTCGAATTTCAGATCATTTTTAACATATTAATGATTTTTTAAAATTAACGTTCTTATTTTATTAAAAATATGTATTTGTTCTTGTTTGATTATTTCAAATTGATCAGCATCCACTTCTGAATACAAAATTATTCAGCTTTATATAGTCTGTTTCATTATATGGTCATAATTGAATTAATATAATGGAATAGAATGGATCCCAACTATTATTTTTGATGGAATATTAATATCATCTTAATATTTGATTTTTCATAGAATTTTATCTTTTACTAACTTATTTATTTGACAACTATGGAAACGACGTTTTTTAATTGACCTGTTTGTGGTTTCTTCTTAGCCATGCGACCCTATGCTGTGCCTATAAATAATATTTATGTGCATGCCTAGTTGGAAATCCGCCACTACAATGTTTTACTGACATATAAAAATTCTAGTTTATAATTATTTTAACTATGTATAACTAAACTCTTGCAGTATTTTTGGGGGTCTTTCAGTTTCTTCAAAGCTTGTTTGCAGAAAAGTTTAGAAATTCATTGCGTTTTAAAAGATTTCTTCAAACCTGCTTAAAAATCTATTAATTAATTTTACAGGATTTCTTATGGCTCTAATTAAACATTCTATCCTCAATTTTTAAATATCTATAAGTTAAATCTGAAGTAAAAAAAATCGTTATTATTTATCATTCCTTCATTAAGGAATATTTATACGTTTATTTTGCTTTAGAGCTTATGCTTAACAATGTTTGATAGAATCTCAAAAATTATGCAATTCTCATTAAAAATATTATGCATTTTTTGACTCGCAGTTTTCATTTTAAATATCAGTTATGTTCATGTATATCTCTTTTAGCCTTCGTATATTCAAATTATTATGAAATTCTTCAATGTCAGGGAAAACATAGCATATTTTTTTTTAATATAAACAAAAAATTTCGAAAATCGAGAAAATTTCTGAAAAACTTTTGCAAAATAATACTCCTATGCTTTATCTTATATATAAAATTTACATAAATTGATTTAATTTGCATAACACCATAAATAATATTTCTAGATTTAATAAATATATATATATATGTTCCAATTTAAAATTAAAATCATAGCCTATGACAAAGTTACATTCATAGACTATTTTGTAACTATTATTAAATTGAGTTATTTATTCCAAATGAAGGGATATCACAAAAACAAAATTCAATTGAGTTAAAAAATATTTGATTCCTTTTTTTTGTTTCTATCAAACTTAATAAGAAATTAAATCACAAAATACTGATTTAAATTTTTTTATTAGTTTCTGAAATGACTGCCTGAAACAATTTATTGTGAAAAATAAAATAGTACAATTTAGAATTTGTAAAAGACCAATCAATTATAATCAGAGAAAGTTGAAAATGTTTTTAATTAAATCCTATTTAAGAAAAGTTTATCTTTATTATTAGTTTGCTTTAGCACCTGTAAATTCTGTGAATGTCAGACGATTATTGTAATTGTATTATTTGTATTGCTAGACGAATATATTAGAACAAATTTAATTGGATTAAAAACAAAAAAGTGCTGTTTGTGAATTTAATATGAAATAAATATCATTTTAAATAAGTGTCATTGTCGACAACCATACAAAATGTATGGAAAGTTATTCGTTATAAAATTCAAAAACTGAGAATATCGTAATATTTAATTTTAAATGATGGTAAATTTTATTTTGGCTCTCCAATCCAAGCATATAAATTCCCTATTTAGGTCAGTGAGGCAGTAATATTTTTTGAAATCCCATAATTCTCCGTATTAGGACTCCGGAAGAAAAACAAAAATATAATGAATTCCTTTTTCGAAATAAAAACATTACTTCTGACCTATTCTTCATATTATTCTGCAGTACAAAGTTTGAGTCGTTTGCAAAAACAAATGTTCGGATTTCGTGCCGTATAAAGTATTTAACTACCCATCTTTATGCAGGATACAGAAAACAAGAAAGGAATATTTATGCATTTTTTTCTGTGATAGGAAATCTAGAAATCTACTATAGTTGAATTTTGTTGAACTCGATACAAAATGTTATTTTTATTATGTTTCTGAGTTGGGAATTTCCTGGTATATTTTTAGCTTCATAAAATATTTTATGTTTTTCGAAATTCTTTATTTGTATTAGGTTAACTATAAAAAATAAGTATTTCGCGGATAAGGCATTTTTTTTTCTAAGTAAAACTTTTGCCTTTTTTTTTAAGTTATGTAAAAAATTATTATTCTTTTTATCAAATATATGCTCGAGATACACATAACCGTGAATAATCAACAAAACTTCGATATCTTTTGTTTCAACTAAAAGAGGAAAAAATCAATAAATTTGTTATTTAGATTCCTCTTTTATTTATTTGTTTGACTAACGTGTTATTTACTAATTTTTTAATCAAAAGTTTTTAAAATCTTGTGAGATGATTTATAATTTTTCAAATAAAATAAAACATATCGATGAGGGATTTTGCTTATTTATGTTCCTAAAAGCTTAAATTTTAAAATCATACTAATAAAATAAATTATTATAATTGCGACTGCATTTCTAAACAAATAGAAAAATTATAACTTGAATTCTGTTTATTGGACAGTTGTAATACTTAATTCAATAAGAGTATATATTTTTTTCTTTTTAAATTTTCAAAAAATGCCCAATTTTTATTTTTTTAATCACTTGCTTTATTCCTTTTATTTTTAATGTCCTAAATCTTAATTGTAGCTTAATTTGCTTAAAATAAAGAGTAATTGTGTTCAAATTATTAAAATAAAGCGAAATTACAGCTTGCAGCGTGAATTTAACATTTTTACTGAATTTATCGAGGCGAATATTTGGCGATTAATTCTTGGCATGTGTTAATAGTACCCAAGAGTCGTATTTGTATTTTAGATGGGTTTTTTTTTAATTGATTGAAATAAAAATTTGAAACAACACCGCTCTTATAGTTGCAAAATTACATACAAAATTGATATATTTAAATCTTTGCATTTTTGAATTTCCGATTTTACATGTTTCTGGAATTACAAAGCGATCAATAATTAACCCTTTGTTGAATTTGGCTCAAAATTTGACAGGTGTCTTAATCATAGATGCTCAATCTATGTACCTAATTTTATCTGTATATCTCCATTTTATTATCCACTTCAATTTTATCTGTAAAATATCTCCATTTTGTATTCAACATGTTAACTTGTATTCGAACAATCAGACAGACAAACATCCTGTGAACAGATTTCACTCACACATTGGCAGAACTCTGCAAATTTCGTATCGATGCCATATGCCAAATTTTAACTGGTGTAGCTAGACCGACAGATAGATGCATATTTTCTGAAAATGTGCTTTCCGAACTCAGGGAAGTTTAAAACGTGATGATTAGCTAAAATCTTGAGTTCGAATTTTCTGAATTTTTTTCTATACTATTACGTATACGAGAAAGTAAAAATTGGTCCTGTATATATTCTTAAATGACGATTATTTTGTCTGCAAATACCCCAATCAATATTTTTTGAAGTCAGACTGTTTCTCTAAGTTTATTTCTATTCTTTTATTTGTCGCCATTGATAGACTCAATGTTTTAGTTGTATAGAGAAAATATAAAATATATTTCTCATCGTGAAAAAGATAAAACAAATCTGAAATTATAATTATTCCCGTAAATTCTATATTTAAAAAAATAAAATGAAATTTTAATATTTTAGATATTTCAAATATCTAAAAAACGATAGATATCGAAATTAAATGATTAAATTTAAAGTAATAAATATGTAAATAAAGAATGTATCGAAATAATAAGTAAAACATTTCTAAGTAAAAATATATGAAAAGAAACTTTTCTTGAAATTTCTAACAGCTAAAGAGGTAAAAGATATTATCTCCGGATAAATAAAAAAATTTAAAAAAATTATTAAATTGGATTATATATGTTTTTTGTTTCTTAATTATTACTTTCTCACAAAATTCTAAAAATCTACATGGGCGAGGAGCCAAATATATTAATCTGTCCCGTTTTTGGCAACTTTTGAAGTACATTTTCAACACTTTATTTTTAATATTTTTTCTTTGGCATAACGGCTGAAAATAAAAATCTTCATCACCGAAATAATAAGATCAAATATAATAATTTTAACTAATAATAATTTTAAATATACTACAAGCCATAGTTACAATATACTATGCCATGCCGAAATAAATTTCAGTTTCCATTTATTGGATTTTACATAAAGTCACGCAAATATTTCCTTGCTTAATTTTGCATGACTTTATATATACAGTATGAGTTATCAAAAAATTAATGTATTTTGCCCCAATATTCACATTTTACATATTTTTTAGTAGTTATTACTTATTTTATAGAATTCATTAATAGCAATGGGATGTTTCGTTCAATTGGATTCTTTTGACTACTTTATTTTATAAACATATTTAACATACAACAAACATATTTAATTAATCACTCTCTTCTAAAACTATAAAAAAATTCCTTCCAAAGCTCTTATTTCAATTGAGGTTAGTTTTATTTAGTTTGGTTAGTTTACTAAATATTGGTAAGTTTGGTTTCAAATTTGATAGTTTCCGTGGAACAAGAATTGTGTAATTAATTTAGTTGAGATTTTCAATTTAAATTATAACAGATGGAATTGTTTCCTTTTCACAAATTAAGCACTAAACCTTATTTTTACTTCTAATTAAAAAAATTATTCATCTTCTGAAATGTTGAATTATCTGGACAAAAATGAACATTAATCGAATTTACTATACTCTGTTTTAGGCTCTTGAATAGAGCATCTAAGTTTTTAGCAAAAAGGAGGGTGATGTCTAATTTTCTTCTTTTTCACAACTCCGAATTTTTTGTTTTAATGAGAAAGTAACCATGGCTCTACAATAAAACAAAAAAATTCCTAAAAACATCCTTTTGTACTATTTTATTAACTTAGAGTGAAAAATTCTATATTGATATTTAACAAAAATATGCATTAAAATTTAGAAATATAATGATATGAAGTAATTTATCAACAAAGTTTAAAATTTCATTTCTATTCGAAATCACTTAAAAAGGAAAATTTGCATGCTTTTATTTAACTAGATTTGTACGCTTTTATTTAACTAGATCTGTTTCAAACTTGTAGACATGGAATTTTGTAATTGATTTTTTAAAATTATTTCCTGATATGCTATGAATTGAAATTTAGACACGTAATGTCTTTTTAAGTATTATTGAAATTGCTTGAATATTAATAATTAATATTTTCAGTACACATATAAAGCATAATTCAAAAACTATTTTTATTACATTTTTGAAAATTTACATCATGAAACGCATAATTCAATATTGATTCCTAAGCAAGTAGTGAAAGTTATAATTTCAAACATGTCACGTAATGTAAAAACACATTTCCCTAACGCAATTACTTCACCAAAAGACGACCAACAAAAAAAAACATTCATTTACAGCAGAAAAAAAGGGATTGGGAGGGTTAACTAATGATTCATGTAAGACGTCTTGCATGCTCTAAGAAATTCCATTTAATGAGCTACCGCTTTACACTAAGTGAGCCAATTGGCATAGCGCCTGACAGGTCACTGCTGCTTAAGGGCCCAATAAAATAACACGCTTGCTATCCGTTGCCAAGAGAAACCGTTCCAAGCCCGACTCGACCCGATCAATAAACTCTCTGTAAACAATCTTCTTCACAATGTGTTTTTTCTCTTTCATTAACCACTGCCCATATTGGTTTGGAAATGAGGTGGAATATCAAATAAAAGCGTGCATACAATCTGTGAATGTGTTTTTATTTATTCCTTCAGAAGTTTGTGTCTTCATGAGAGTTTTGCATGAGTGGAAATTGATAATAATCATAGCATTCATAGTTGGTATTTTTTCCATTCAAAT
>JAPMOQ010057252.1:252247-327723 GCA_026543055.1 Argiope trifasciata | reverse complement strand
GTGTTACATTCTTTAACACACATTGGGACAAATAAATTTAAAATTTCAAAATAAATGGAACAATATAAGCTAACTAAGGAAAGTGCCTATGCTTCTAAGGTTTTTTAAATTTGCATTACTTTCTTCAAATTATTTTTTTATAATTTTATACTTAAGCACCATTTGTTTCAAAATAAAAGAGAAATGAAGCTGAAAGATTACGTATCTTATTAATTTGAACTTTCATGTGCAGGCTCAAAATAAGTTTTGCTATAGTTTATGCATCAATTTCAATACAAATTATTCACAGAAAAGATTTTACATTAATTTTAATTAGATTTTTTCGTAAAATTTCAGATGTTTCTAAATAACTGTATTTAAAAAAATGTGCAAAATTTTTTAGAAAAAGTAAAGTACATAACTTTAAATCTGGACCCTTTGTTAGCAAATTAATATTAATTTTGTAAATTTTAACCAGTTTTTAAAATCAGGTAAATCAGGCACTTGGTAAAATATTGATTTTTAAGATTTGAAAAAATATCCCATTTATATTTCTTAATAACTTTTTAAATTTTTTTGAAACTATACGAAAACATGAGAAATAATCTAAGTATATAAATATTACTTCACATTTCATAAATGTCTCTTTTGCAATTTAGATTTTCATTACATTTTGAAAAACGCATTTTTTTATATTCCCGTGGTTAATTCCTGAAATACTTTAACCTTTTTTGTTCAGTATGTATATAAATCATCTTAATAGAGTTAAATACCATGGCATTATAATGTTGTTGAAATCAAAATTATCCAGTTTCATCCATCCAACATATGCAATATTTTAATAGTTTTCTTATTCTTCATGTCAACTGCAGGGATATTTCCTTATCCTTAATTCTTAAATTGTTAAATTTTTTTATCCTTGGCTTTCAATACTGAAAGAAAATCATGCAATTAAATATTTGATGACGACTTAAATTTTGATGAAAAATTGAGATTTAGTATTCAAAAATATGCAAAAAATATTTTTAGTGTCATTGTAAAATGTTAGGGAAAATATTGCTTATCTATTACATTGGCATCTCTGGAAATACCTATTTTCAAATTTTTGCATGGAACAATGAAAATGGTTTAAATTCTATTGCATCAATGAAATCCATCGTTGAAAATTGCATAAATTTATTATTATTATTATTAAAATCAGAAAAATATTAAAACATCAAATTGATATCATTAAAAACACGTTTTTCAAATTTAAAATAACATGAAAGCCAATAATATATATTTTTTGCAATATTAGTCTCGGTAGTTTTCGCAGAAAACACCGAAATATCGCTTTATATTAAATTAATTAAAATTCTAATCTAAAAATGTTTTAAGCTCTGTCGAGGTACACGGATCTACAGCCAGAAGTATATATTTGTCGAACTTGAGTAATCTCTTTTCCATAGAACAATAACAAAGACAAGCATTATTCTCTCTCATAAATAAAAAGACGTAAAAATAATCATCTAATGTATATTTTCAATTGTAAATTATTTATCTAAGATTTTAAAGATCCAGAGATGAATTTAATGTAAAATGAGCAAGATACCAGAAGTGGCTCGATCTTTTCACTATCAAAATGTTGTAAGATATTCGAAAAGGAACTATGACCTATAAAAACATATTGTTTAGAAACATCATTTTATTATTAAATATCTGCTTATGATGACTTTTTGGCCCAGAATGCGGATTTTCCTGACTATGAAACTACTTATAAATAATATATTACTATATAAAATTTCACTTTTGCTTAATAAGGCTGGAAAATATGTATTTTATGGAAATTGAGGTCTATGAAGTTACACTTTCGAAACAGAACATTTTAATATTAAATGTATTTATCGAAATATTTGCTCTAAGATCGATAAATTTAACGCAATAGATTTGTAGGTGAATAAAATTACACAATAAATACGTCATTTTAAGAATTTGTTGAATGACTATGAAGCATTAAAAAACTAAATGAAATATTCAAAATAAAAAGGAACTAAGTTCCTGAAAATTATATTAAGGAAAGTATTTTTAAAAAGAGGATTGTCAGAGCTTTCAAAATGGCAAATTTTGAGACAAATAGAAATTTGTTTTCCTTTTTTAAGCTTGATCATAATGTCTCAAAAATATTCCTGAATTGTAATAATTGTGAGATAAAAAAAAAGCTGTTATTAGAAAACAATGCAAAGTTCCGTTATCTCCCTATAAACAATATATGCTGGGGAGATTGCAAATAAAGAAATGCTTAAGACACTCCGAAATCTAAAATATTTCAATATGGAAAATTCTTATATATTCTTAGTAAATGTATCTAATAAATCTGTAAATTAATATATTTAATAAATCTATTAATCTATAAATAAATCTATGTATCTAATAAATCTATAATACCAGATTTATTCTAATGTTTATTGTTTATCGCTCTCAATTGGTTTTAAGCAGATCAAAGGTATCCAACACTTTTAAATGATTAATAATGTCTTATGACAAGATTATGCGTACATTTCTTGATATACTACGAGCCATGCTCGCTTATGTTTTTCCAAGAGAAAAGTGTAATTTCATACCAGGTTTTTCATGTTTAATCAGTAAATACATTATCTCTTGCATAGTGAAACAATTTGGAAAAGGGGTGAGAAAATCTCAAAGTAGCAATAAAGGCAATGGAAATAAAAAAAATCCACTAAAAAAAAACACCCACGTTTATTCTGACGTCTAACTTCGACAAAATGACGCAACCAAACATAAAGTTTACATGTTTCACAATTCACATTCCGAAATAATTCATCCGGATATCCTGCGGATGCCGACGGATCCCTAATTGAGACATCTGCAAATGAAACGGGGTTTTAAAATCTGACGTGAATCGAACGAATTTGTCTTGTGATACACTCGTATGATCCATTGCAAAAGTCCTTTATCATTCGGCAGCAAAGACAAGACGGGACAGACTCGTGACCAGGTGATTCAGACAGGAAGAACAAACATTATCTGTGAGAATCAGAACAAAATCTTCTTTCAGAAACTTTCACTTTAGAGAGGATTTAATTTTATACCAGTATGCAAAAAGAAAATGTCATTGATGAAAAAGTTAATTTGCAATTTCATATAATCGTTATAGATAGAAGTAAAAATTATGTTTGGCACAAAAAATGTGACAATTTTTATATTCGCAACAAATTATTAACTTTAACAGTACAGATTAAATGAAATATCAAGCATCCTCTTAAAATGGAGTATTCTGAAGTCATTTCATAAAGTTTGATTTTTGTTTTTTATAAGAGACTAACTGGTACCAGCGCGTAGCTGCCGCGGGAGAAATAATCTTGGAAATATCATTTGGAATTTGAAATAGTGAACTTGTTTGATTAAGAATGATATTTATTTTCTTGTCGGCAATGGATTCATTAATCGAAATTGAAGGATATATAAAAGAGAAGAATAAATTGTATTATTCTATTCTGTAAATAAATATTCCTTTTTATGTATTTGATTTGAGTATTCTTTTAGAATTGTAAAGCTTGATGTTCTTTCAGAATGGTAATGAAAGAAACTATTTATTGTATCTCGTCATTCGTTTAATACTCATTCGGAATTCTCAAGTTTAATGTAAAAAAATTCGATTAAAATAATTTCTTTAAAAATTAATTAAATATAGAAAATATATTTATCTTTAATATAGTTGAAAAGATAATTTTTCAAAAACTAAGATGGGGCAAAATTATTTTTGCGATAATATTTTCGGAAGTTACTGCAAAAAAAGGCTAAAATTTATTAAATATTTGAATAAAATTTCCTAACTATTGGATTTGTTTCCTTAAATCTAATAAAACTTTCTCGCACATTCTCTAATAAAACTATTGCCTCAGAGAAAGACTTACATTTCATTTACATACAATAGCTACGAAATATTAACGTCTAGCTTTAATTTAGCATCCTTACTGAATCTGTTACTGGGAAGATAAAAAAAACAAACATGTAAAATAATGTAAAATTCAATCTAATGAAATTCGAATTAAAAAAAATTCCAATAAAATAAAATTATTTGTTGAAAAACTGAACTAGTAGAATAGTGTTAGCTGCAAATCCATGGGTAAGAGAGTACGTTACATCTCTTGCAGTAGTTCTTCTCCTCTTGATTTTACTCCAAAGTTATAGAAATTAATGATGAATTTCGAAAATGACTTGAATTAAAACACCTTAAATACTGAAACTGACTTTAAATTCACCCTGATTTTAAAGTCAGGGTTAAGAAAAAAACATAAAAGTATTAACAACTTATTACTTATTCTTTTTTACCAAGCCTGCTGAAAAGTTAGGTTAAGCTCAATCCTGCCAAGTTGATAAATTATTCTGAAGGGAATGTAATACCCGTTTTTTTTTTCAAACTTCAGCCTGGCTCTCTACCAAATATCAACAGGTGGTCACATTTTTAGTGGTTCAACCTTAGATTTTGTAAGGTTATTTATCATCAAAATCAATGTTCCTCTAGCAGTTTCATTCATAATTTTGCAGCAAGTCCCAAGGATTTGCTTTATTTTGATTTTGTAATTTCTGCATAAATTTTCAAGCCACTTCAATGTGAAAATATTCGATAAATAATGAATTTGATTTTTTTTAAATTCTCACTTAGGGACAAAAAGACACATTTATCTTTTGAACTTTTGGTAGCAAAAGTAAACATTAAATGATGCCTAATTAGTTCCAGAAAAAGTTTCAATTTTATCCACTTTTTTTTTCTAAAGAAAGTCTGTAAGAGTTTTTAATCAATTTTAAAAAATAAGCAAGGCAATCCTTTTTGTTTAATCCTATATTTTTCTCCGCATGAAAATTAAATTATAAGATTTTAAAAAATCCTGGCAAATGGAATCTATGTTCACATAACTAAATTTTAAAAAAGGCACGAGTTTTGCACATACATCACTAGTTTTGTGTTCTCACGAGCTCTTTTTAAAGTCAAAAGTACATGATTTGCATAAATAAGACAGGATACAGATAAATAAACTGTATTTTATCTGGAAAAATGCAGGATTAAAAATGAATAAATGTAATTCCTTATTTTGTATAGATAATAAAAGTTAGAATTCTTCTAGACTTTTTTTTATCAAAGCAAAAAAATGCTTTTATTTACAAATATCAATGGCTAGGATATCACATGAAGGGATACTGTTATGTTTTTGTACAGCCCAATTCATTATTTTATAAAGTTTCTTATAAAAACAAACAGAGTGACATTGTTAATTTTATTTGTTTTTGAATTAATTAGTACATGCATTTCAATGCAAAATCTCAAGGAATATGAAAGGCAGGATTTTTTATTATAGCCAGAAACTATTTGTTATTTAATTGTCTTTAAGTTATCATAAATTTAATGCTTTTCTTCTAGTATTTTATTTTGTCAGGTAAGAAGTATACAAATAGAAAAAAATCTTAATCATAAAAAAAAATCGAATTTCAAAATTTTGAAAAATTTAATGTTTTAGACCTTTCTGGATATTCGAAAAGCACATTTCTGGGGTTATGTTTGCCTGTAATGAGTACTGTGACTCAAAACTATTTTGAGTTATAAGGCTGAAATTTGCTACTTGATTTGAATATTATATTTGTTAATATATTATTTTGTTGATTTCCATTATATTTTGAAAGAAATTCTTTCTGGGGAAGTTTCTCTGACTGGCTGTTTGAGTGCAAATGAACACGGCAACAAGAAAGCAATTAGTTATGTGGAGAATATTTATGTATTTAAAGTGCAGATCCAGTATAATTTGGAACTAAATAAATTACGGTATTCAAACTATGTATGTTTGTATTTATTTATGCATGCAAACATGAAAAACTCGAAAATTCATTGATTTAAATAAATGAAATGTGGTATGGGATCTCGTTAAAAAAAATGTAATCATTATTTTAGTGGGAATCAGTTGAACATTAAGATGTCCACAATGTAAATTCAATTTTCTTTACTATATAATATATCCATAATCTATTATGTACAGAACACTCAAAATAAAATTCTGAGAAATGGCGTTTTTAATTTATTTGTCCAAGGACCACAATTTTATGCAGGAGGGAAGAGGTAGATAGCACATTTATTTGAGAGAAAATTTTGGGTAGACCACTCATGTTGGTTTTATATACTTTCTTGTAAAAGTTATTTGGGTAATGCCATATCGTTTATAAGAGGCTACCAGGTATAATATTCGTCTTTCTTCTTTTAAAATATTAATATTCGACCTACTGTTTTAATAACATAAAATATATACAAAAATATTGCCTCTGCAACGTCCTTTAACTTTGAAATTCTAGTTTTTTTAATAATTTTAATCTTTTTCAAAAGGTACTATATTTGAAATAACTTATAAATTACATTAATATTATAAATAATTAAAAAAACAATAACATCCAAACCTTGAAGAAACTTTTTAAAAATTTTTTGTTCTAACAAATGAATTTATTATTATTATTATTGTGAGCAATATTATTTGAGGATTTAATTTAATAAGTTCGTCCGTGCCTTTAATTCAATAATTGCATGCGCGAATAACAGAGTACTTAAAGAGCTAAATGCCGATTTAATTTTGAAATCTTACTTTTTTCTTGACTGGGGTTTATTCTTTGGATTTTTATTTAGATTTTAATTTTAAATTGCATAACTTGCTATAGGCTTGATGTCAAAATCTAACGCAAAACTACATGCAGGTAGATGTCAAATAATATACACAATTATTTTTGATATGTGACTAATACCAGATGATTTTACTCCATTTACTATCGAATTGATTGAAAGGCGAAAAAAGAAAGAGTTATGGTATTATCAATTAAGAAAAAGACCCTTACATATCTAATTTAATCAAATTTATATTAAATAAGCTACAGGCAATGCATAGTCTCTTTATTTTTGATTTACTCAATAATATAAAAGTATTTCATTTAATGAAAAACTAGCTAAATTAATTCTACGGCTAACTATAAGCGAAATGTGACTCCGAGGAGAAGTATATTCTGAAATAAATGAAACTACTTCGCATTCTACTTCGTCGTGAAATAGATTAATAATTTAGCCTAAACGATTTTGATATTCCCAACACGCATGGAAGAAATGAAATGAAATAAAGGAAAAAACGAGAAATCGTTAGCGGGCACCCTGCCAATAAGTTTAGAATATTATGTCTCCAACTTTCATTTAATACCGACTTAGATGCTCGAATATGAAATAGAAACGAGGTCATGTACGAAGAGGCAGACGACTTTTTTCGGCAAAAGTTTAAATTGATTGTGACGTGACTGCTGTTTCGTGAAATGTTTTAATTCAATTCGAGCATATAAGTGATAGAGTAAATAAGATATGCAAAAATATTATAGAAACACATGCACATATATTTGACCTTCAGTTATAAACAAATTTACTGTCAAATCCCCAAAAATAATAAGCATTTTGAAGAAAATTTTTTATTCTTATAATTTTTGGTAATAAATCTGCTTTTAGATAAATGAAATTGGTTCTTGAATACGACCTACACTGATCTTATAATTGAAAATCCGATATTATCCCCAAGGAAAGACAATACTAACTATATTTGAAAATTCATAACCAAAATTCTTGTCAGATTAGGAGTTTATTTTAGGCAAACTGAAAAAATATGAGATTACCTCTATGTAATTTTCAAACCTGCTCCAGATTGTTTACTTATTTCATGTTATTTTATATTGTTGTTGTTAATTATTTTTGGCATGTTATTTTATGCGTGCATAATTATCGTAAAGAAAATTTGCAATTATCTACTATAGACATATAAAAATTATCAATTCCACATATCCTGTTTATCACGATGTGACAATTTTTTTAGCTCAAATGGGAACAATTATACCGCCTTTTAGAAAAAAGGAAATAAGTTTAAAATTTTGTGTAATAAAGTATTTAGTTGCTACTCTCGCTCCATTAATTTTCTCTTCGATTCGCTGGAAATTTTGTTGAATTAAAAGATTTTATCTGTCCCAATTTTTGTCACATAATTCTGACATAGCACAAATTATTCCGTTTTTGGGTGCCTGTAAGTGTATGTGTGTGGTACAACCAAATTTTTTCAAGTACCATTCGGACTTTCTTCACAAAATTCTGGGAAATGCCATCATATCTGCTTTCAATTTTACAAATATTTTTTTTAAAAATGTCGATCAATTGAGAACTTTATCAATACATGGTGTACACTTCAACTATCTTGGAAACAGTTAACTATGCTTTATTTCCCAAGAAAACACGAAACTAGGTAAAGAAATACAAACATAGCATGCACAAGACAGTATTTGCAGAAATGAACAAATGCAGGTAAATAGCGAATCGTAGCAATGGTAAAACATAAAGTTAGGTAGCTAGGAAAGTCAGATAGCGATCCGCATTAGAAAAAGAGAATTCACACGAGTTATTCGCATTTTTAACTCGTATTTATGTGGATTCTCTAAAAGAAGATTCGAGAAGATTCTTAAACAAAATGTTGTTACTTATGGAACTTTACAAGCCTGCTGACAAATCCGTCAGCGATTTAAGCCGGATGAGCGAAGCGCCAACTGGAGCCAAGAGTACGCAGAGCCGGCCTTCTCTATGAAATAGTCCGTGTGCAAGAAACCATTTTCGACCCTAAATTTTTAGCAAAGTAAAAAAAACAAAAAAAAACGAACATTTGCATATTTATTTAATAATGCTTGATTTTGCTTTTGCTATTAATTACTCCAGGAAAATTACATTTTTTCTAATTTCTTTTCCGATGCTTAGAATAGCAAGAACGTTTAAGCATCATACCTATATGATTGACTGAAGACAATCCTTCATTTAATTTTAATTTACTGAAGGAGGGTTCCACATTTATTATAGTTAGTAACTGGTAATGTAAAGGATCGTAAAAATATTACATTAGATATATGAAAAAGTAGATAGCTGATGATTTACAAGTTCGTTTGAATCCAGCCTCAGTCTTCTGGGCGCCGGGCACGGCGCTCTGTCTTAACATGTCTGACTGGAATTTCCTTATTCGTAAATGAACTTTTCCCGCCTTTTTATATATAGATATCACTGCGATCTTTATCTAATAAAGGAGTCAGTCGATGCTCGGACAGCCACATGGAAACAAGCTTGTAAACTTTTTATTATGTGTAACATTATTATTGTTCAGAACACTGTTTTAATTCTCAATCACAGTTAGGGGCCCCTAATTCGCTGGGCCCGGGTGCATATCACCCGCCGCTCCCTCCAGATGGCCGGCCCTGAGAGTATACGACTTAGCTACTTCATGCGTCACATTCGCTTGCACAACCCCTTTTTAAATGGGAGCACTTTCACACTCCTCACGGATAGAACACAGAAAAACAACCATGCCCTAATTGGGAACTCGAACCTGGTATGCCCAGATAACGGGGAAGATGCACTAAAACTTATACGAAATATCTCACTATTACTAATGCAAGAAGTTGCTTAGATTGAACCTTCTGAAAATTATGTAATATTACTTTTTTTTCACTTTTTAGCATGCTTCTTAAAATATTATTTATTTCATTTGAATTGCAATTTAATTTTAAAAAATGGTTTTTACTGTTTAATGATGGCAAACTCGTAAGCTCATTTCATTAACAACTCTTTAATAATTATTCAATTTTCGCCCTTTATTTTGTCATTGCAACTGGTAATTATTTTTGCTCTTCTAAAAAACGAGAAAATAGATCATCATTTCCCTCCAATGTAATAGTTTTATTTAAAAATGTTCTTGAATAAGAAAAAGAATGTTATTTAATATACAATATGAAATTACTATTTTATTCTTTCTGATTTATGCGAACCTATCAATAGTCAAGAATTCCATGACCCATGAATAGTTACGTTTAAGCTATGACTTAGCTAGCCTTTTTACCTTAGAAGCTATGACTTATAAGGTAAAAGTTACAAAATTTAATCATCTTGACATTTTTAATGCACAAAGATAAAGAATGATAGTTGATTAATGAGGTTTTTTTCTGGTACAAAGACGACATCTGACTGTTTTGATCACCTTTTTTGCTAATTTGAATTTTTTTCTTGTTTATAGTCTTATCGATATTTTGTCTTAAACAAGTTCTTGAAACTGTCGTTTAATTATGTATTTGTTTATCTCAAATAATCTCTTATTTGAAATTAACAAGATTCGTTGTATTTTGCTAAGGTATAATTTATTATTGCTGAAACATTTGAACACTTACTTATTTTAGATGATTATAAACATATATTTTTCTAATAATTTTGTCGTTGCATATAATCATATATTTTTTTCGGAGTTAGAACAGGTAATTTTTGTCGTTAAAGAGGATTTTTTTTTTACAATTCGAAAAATCAATAAATTTTTCATTTATAAATAAATCATTATGATGTATTTCTAATTCGCTCATGCAAACAGTATAGTAATTTTTCCGAATTTCTTGATGTACTAGATAAATTCATTGAATTACTTGATATACTAGATGAATTTATCGAGTATTTTTTTCTGAATTATTTGATATATTAGGTAAATTTATCGAATTGAAGTGATTTTTCCAAATGACTGAATATAGTAAATGGATTCATATATTTATAGCTATACTTCCAATTATGAATTATGAATTTTGATTTTTCCTCTCACTTAATGGAATATAATCATTACTTAAATCATAACATTTCCACGTATCATCAGAAAAATTAGATTATTACCATATCCGTCGATCCGAAACATTACGTGAAAACATAACTAAAAATCATCAGCATAAAAAGAAATATTAATAATTAATGCCCCTCAATGGAGTGCGGACAAGCTTCTTCTTTTATTAAAGGATCAGTTTCTTCGCAAAATACACAAAACCAGATAAAGTGAAACTATCATTAGGCTAAAATTCCATCTCTGACAGAACCGATAATACAAAATGGGGGAAAAAAATATACCAAGCATGACTTACGTTAAGTTCATAAATGAATCATCTAATCGGGTCAGAAAATAGCCAAGCTCTCTCGTTAAAACCTCATTACCTCTATCAGTATAGTGGCGGCAGTGGCGTGTCGTACATTTATTAATAGAAATATAGTTTTTGGTTACCTCTATTATGCCGTATTAATGGATTGAAACCTGTCACTTTGAACAATTTTATCGATTCTCTTAATATGGATGAGTCTATGAGGAGAATTTTTTTTAATGATTCTTTTTTTAAGCGGATGGAAAGAATTTTTTTAATACCCACAAACAATTTATTATGGATATTTTTAATAATCAAGAACAATAAGTCATTTTTACTCTAATAACAATTTTGTAGTTTTAAACTTCAGACGACAATAATAATATTTGTTTAATTACTAAGTTTTTACTTCAAAGTTTGAACAAAAAGGATTAAAACTAAAAAGTTTTAATGCTTCTATACTTCTTTTAATAAGTTTGCACGAGTAAATATGTCATCATTTCTAAATCTTATCCATTTTATGAAGGCTTTCAATAGAAAAAGTTAGTTTAAAGTACTTAGCAGATCATCTAATTCATTTATGTTGGATATTTTAAGGTTGGTTTTCAAATTATATTCATTTTTATATAACAACTCTAACATTTTAAGTATGTCATTTTGTGTCTTGACATAAAATAACCTGCCTTTCACTTGAAACTAGCTGCAGCGATTTCCCCAAAACTGTCTCTCATACTCTCATTATCATTTCAGAGAATGTCTCATATGGCTTTGATGTATAATTATTATGAAATATTAACTTATGACATGAATTTATTATTTTTACTGATTCTAACATGTCATCACTGGCGAATTATTCGTCGATTAATCCCTGGAAAGCAGATAATAGAATACAAAACCCGAATTTGTATTTTAGACATGTTTTTCTCAACCAATTATAGGGAAAAAAATTTGACATAGAATTACTATTTCAATCAGAAAAAAACATACCAAATTTCATATATAAAAGACATTTAGTCTTTGAGTTATCAAATTTTCATGTTCCTGAAAAAGATTGAGAGACAGTCAACACGCAGTTGAAGTTGGCTCAAAGATTTTACAGGTGTCTACATTATAGAAGTTAAATCTATGTACCGAATTTTATCCATCTAGCTATCTTCGCTTTGTAAATATCCTATTAACTTACATCCGAGCAGACAAACTTCCTTTGAACAGAATTTGCTCAAAATTTGATAGAAATCTGGGAATTTGATATAAAGATTGTATGCCAAATTTCAACCGTCTAGCTTAGTGCAATTTTGAGATATCTTTGTCACAGGTAGAGTTATATTTTCTAAAAATGTATTTTCAAACTCAAGGAAGAGTAAAGCGTGGATATTCTTCAAAGTATGAAATTCGAAATTTTTGATGATTACTCTACATTCTCTATACTATGCATACAAGAAAGTAAAAAGTAATAATTCAGAATTTTTGATGATTACTGTAAATTCTTTATACTGTGCATATGAAAAAGAAAAAATAATTCAAGCCTTTGTTATAGTCAAGTTTTCCGAACCTTTGTTGAAACTTTAATAACATGCTTAGATTTCTGAAAATAACTGTTGTTTTAAATTTTACTTTAACTTTCGTTTTGTAAAATTGTCCTAAGGCTTTGTCAAACTTTGCTCATATAGTGTAAAGATATAGATTCATTTTTCTTTCCAGATTAAAAATATTACCCAGCAAGACAATTCATATTTCTTTTCATAATCATGTAAATAGTAAAAATTTAATTTAATTGTATTATTTAGTATTAATATCTTTTTGCTGACAATCTTTGATTTTATAAAGAATGGAAGCGTATGCGTCATGTTCCCACAGAGAAAAATTTATTCAATCTTTTAAATTGTTTTTATCTATACTTATAATAAAGCTCAATGTGTGTGTGTGTGTGTGTGTGTGTGTTGACGCTCTACAGGCCAGACCGTTGGACCTACAGCTACTAAATTCGGTACATGTGTACCTTGGAGGTCGGGAATGTGCACCTCGGAGCCTTTTTTTTGAATTTTTAATTAGAATTCGAATTAATTAAAATTTAAGCGACATTTCGACGTTTTTCCGCTATAATTTCCGAAAATATTATTGTACAAACATGATTTTTATATCAATTTAAAGATAAAAAAATTAGCTTTCTAACGGTATCAGTTTTTTAAATTTATAATGTAAGCTTCTATTTTTAACGAATTTTTAAAGAAAGATTTTAACTATGTTTTTATCACGTGACTGGATAAAATAAAAGAATGCCGGAAGTTCGAATAAAAAAAAACTATCATCGGAAAATAAATCAAAAGCAATGCAACTTTTTGCACGTGACTGGATACAATAAAAGAAATATAAAATGTGATATTTTCTAAAAAAATAAATGCAAAGCAAAAGATTCTATGATCGTTTGCAAAATCTAAATAATTAATTCAATAAATCTTCTTTACGGTAAACCTGATCGAATTTAGACAGGATATGCATTGGAATCCCGACTTAATGGCATATTTCTATTATCGTTTGCAATATCTGTATCATTAATTTGTTCCATTATAAAATGTGATAGTTTCTAAAAAAATAAATGCAAAGCTAAGGTTTCTATAAAATCTGCAAGAGCACGTCAAAGGGAAAAAATTAGGTTTTATCATCGCGTTGCCCTCATTTTGACGGAAGTTCAAATTAAAAAAAAATTTAAAAAAAAACTATCATTGAAAAGTAAATCTGAAGAAATGCAACTTTCAGCACGTGACTGGATAAAATAAAAAATATATATATAATGTGATATTTTCTTTAAAAAATGCATGGCAAAGGATTCTATGATCGTTTGCAATATTTAAATCATTAATTGAATAAATTATCTTTATTTATACAGGATTGAATTTATACAGGATATGCATTCAAATTCCTTTCCAATGGCCAATTTGTAAAATATCATTAATAGGCATATATATTGTTTAATACTATTAATTTGATCTAAATGAAGTAAATAATTACATTTTATGCAGTTTGAGTCAAACAATGCATTTATGAATAATGAGTTTTAGATTTCTTCCTACTTTGCTCTGTGAACCATATTTTACAAAATATTTTTATTAATATTTTAAATAAAAGTTGCTACACCAATCAGTCTTCGAAATCAATCATTAAAACTGTCTGATTTATAAAATTAAAGAATATTATTAGAAAAACGCGTTCTTTTAGAGCTTTCAGTCCATCATCTTAAAGAAAATATTAATTTCAGGCCAATCAATGCTCGGAGTTACTTCAAGGCAAATGAATATGTGATTTAATTGAAAATTTTAGAACCCATTACTCATGGCGAACCAGCTGGTCGCCAAAGGCGGCTAGTTTTTAAATAAAACATACTTTAAAATTTTGCAGTTCCAAATATTTACATATCTTACAATAAAAACATTTTAATTTCACATCAATTTTTTTTCATTGCAACACTAGCATCTTATTTCACCCTTTCCATGGAGATTCATGATTTTGGAAAGTTTGTGAACTTGCTAATTATTTCAAATTAAATTTTCTATTTATGAATTTTTTGCCTTGTATATCAGTCAGTAATTTTACAATTTTCAGTAATACTGGGCAGTTAAATAACTGTCTAAATAATATAAAACTAGTAGAGTTAAAAATGTTAATGTGAGAGTTAAATCTTAAAGAGCTAAATTTTAATTTTTTTAAAAAAATTTAACCTACCTTTTACGGTTTTGTGAAATAAAAAAATCCTTTATTTATTAAATGGATCGCCATAATTAAAAAACAACCAATAATTCATTGTCTTTAAACAACCTAAATCGTCTGCTTTATCTAATATTTTTTTCATCTCAAGCAAAAAATAATTCGCTTTTCTTCTCACTTTAATGATTGAAGAAAAAGTAACATTTACAGATTTTTACCTAGAAATTTCAAATGTTTAATTTTATTCTTTAAACCGAATTTCGTAACAAAAAATATATACACTATATCAAAAAATTAGGTTGAATACAGTTATATTTCTAAGTGGAATTAAAAGAATCTTTAAACTACCTAGAAATCTGTTTTTACATCCTATTCAACTGAGGCTCTAGTTTCGTTTCTTAAAAATGCAATAGATGGCGCTTCTGAGTTCAATGATTTATAGATAAAGGAACTGAAATAAATGTTTTTTTAGAAGCAAGATTTTATTTTTTCCTTTTATTTGAGTGTTAAATAAGAGAATATATAAGGCATAAGGAATTTAAGAGCGAATGGCCTTTTTAGGCCTAGAAAGTAAGTAATATGCAAAATAATAATAAAATATAAAATACGCCTTTTTGTTGATGTATCACAAAATACTTTAAAGATTAAGATTTTAATTTCACTTTCATCCCATAAGAAAGGTATTGGGAAAAAATTCATACAGAAATATAAAAATATCTACATAAAACTGCTCAATTTAAATTGTTTCTACTGTTTGGTATAGCTAATTTTTATTCTATAAATATATTAGACCAATAATTAAAAAAGCATTTCTGTGTTCAAAATATAATAAGTCAAACTTTTTAGAATACATTCAATTTTCTAATGACTTTAAAAAGTAAATAATTTTTTGGTTCTTTTAAATATGAAAATGCATGAAAATATTTGTATTAAAACTCCAACTTAAAAAAAAAATCTGTTTTTAATTTTCCCTTTCTTCAAACAAAACTTCATTTTTCAATTCAATTATTTTTTTCTCAAAAAAGAAGAAAAAAAAAGAAGTTCAAAGATTTAAATTATAGTCGCTATCTTTCAAATATGCCAATTAAGTACCTTTATTATTTGGATTTCAATTAACAGAACAGGTACTAGAGAATTGAATTTAAATGACTTTAAAGAATCAATGAGAAAATGCAAGGGAAATATGGAAAATGAATAATATTTGCAAATTTTCTCATGTTTGATAATTAATGAAAGAATTTGTTAAAATTTTAATATGCGATAATACTTGCGGAATAGATTTTATGATTTCAATTAAATCATTTTGGGAAAAAGAATAAATCTTCGTCAAAAAAAAAAAGAATAAATCTCTGAATTTATTAAAATAAGTAAAAAAAATTATTTTAATTTCTATTAAATGCTTTTGGGAATTAAAAATGATTACCGTTTCTCTGCTCGACTAATCAATAATTTACTGTACTTTAAATTCATATTTATTGATAGCATTGTCAAGATAAATGTTTTTGGATTTTAATAATGAGATTTTCATTAGTATAAAGGTATAAATAAAACGATTAACAGGCCTTTCGGTATTTTAATTGTTGTTTTAATTAATAGACAAAGCTATTGAAAATTCAAAGATAAATTCTTGAAAAACAATTTTTTACTATATATAAATTTAAAAAAAAATTAAAAATCAAATGAATATTTGTAATTGCTTCTATTGTAAATGAAAATGACATTTGAATTAAGTAACAAGTTATAAATACTTTATAATTACAAATTCACAATTGAATTTACTTGAGAATAACAAATCAAATAACATATAACATATCTCAAATAACATATCTTGTTTAGTATAATTTTCATTTCATTAGTCTTGGAAATAAATTTAGATCTAAGATCACAATATGAAATGTTTCCAGAACTCATAGGGAAATGTTGAATTGGGGAAAAAAATTCAGTGTATATATATATATATAGATAGATATATATATAATCTATTTGTTCTAAAATAATTAATGTTAGTATTTGTTATTGTATTTAAATTGGAATGCTTACTAACTCTCTCATGGCACATGAGAAAGCCAGAACCACGTCTTGAGGAAGAATGGTACAGCAGAGTTGCATCGAATACCCTTTCACACAGCAAGATCCACTCCACAGCAAACTACATTCACAAATACCAAAATCTGTTCAGGGCTATACAATAGCTGAGACCAAATTGCCAATCAAAATCAGCCAAAATTATATTTTCAAAAGTGCTCAAAAGTCCCTTAAAAATGCAATTCTCAAGAAGGAAAACAAAACCACAGGACCCAGACGGACTCTACAGATTCTGACTCTACAATGATTGTTTATTTGTTGATACATGTCACACAGATGTTCATAATGTTATTTATCAATCTTTTCTTTTTAGCTAGTATTCTCATTTCCCTGTATGTTTAACCCATAGTCAGCATTTGTTTAAGTATTTCCCTCCGTCTAATTATTACTTCATCAAAAATTGATTACAGTCGTGTAGGATTTAACACCAATGGGATTCTCTCTGGAGATATCTGGATGTTTAGTCCTCTCCTTCTTACTTTATTTTTTTTTATTTCTTCCTTCCATTTTATGCCCTTCCAACCGGTTAGATAACTTAGTGTTATAGGCACCGGAGGCACAGGATGGCGTTATGTTATGTATTTAAATAAGGTTACAAAAATCTTCCATCTTAATTCAAAAGGCTTAAATTCAAAAAATATTTCATAGTGTAAAATATTTAATTTAAATTAATAGAAATCGTCTGCTCGAAAATAAAGTTTTTGCCCCTAAATGTTGATTTTTTTCTGGTTTGTAAACATTTTACTATTTTAGTTTATAAAACATATACATTGTAACAGATTAAAAATCAAAAATTCTTTCTTTTGCTTTCATTGATGTAATCATGTTCTTTAAACCATGAATTCTTCGAACTTGGGAGAAGAAAATTCCAAATTTAACAACCATATAGATTTTTGTAATAGTGGCATGTTCATGCTGTAAAAAAGAATCTGTTAGATCTACTTTTAGTAGTAAAAATATTTTTAAAAAATAATAGTTAACACTTTTAGCAGTAAATTAAATTATATATTTATTGAAAATCGATTTCTTGTGAAATATTTAATAATATTGCATTCAAATAATGTTATAAAAAATTTCCATCTTAATTCGTAAAGATAAAACTCTAAAAATATTTCTTAAAATGAAAAATTGAAAATTATAAAAATCGTCTGCGCGACAATAAGCGGAATTTTTTCCAATATTTTTTTTTTTTTGGCTTGTAAACATTTTAAAACTTTACTAAATATATAAACTTTAACTCATTGAAAATAAAAGCTTACAGCTTTTGTTTGTACAGTCGTAATCGTATTCTTCAAACTAAGGATTCTTGGAACTATGGATGAGAAAATTCTAAATTTAACAACCATATGGATTTTTGAAATCATGACATGTTTATGCTGAAAAAAGGATCTGTTGGCGGAAAAAGTTTATGGATCGGAAAAGAACTCTCCACCTACCTAGAACCATCTGCCAACAAAAACCTCGTTACACCAAAAAGATAAGGAAGAGCAAGAGTATAGTGACGCAAGACATCATCCGTGGAAGAGTCCACAGTGGTTATTTATAAACGCTTCCCCTGGAATTTGAAAATGATGATTTTGTTGCTCAAAGTGGGAACACTATCCCATCATTCTTTTCACCAAAGGTTTCCTCTTTGACTCTAACTTCCACCAGAAATTTACAAACTACTTTGCGAACACATCTTTTGATTTAAGGCTCTTGAATGTTTTTATACTAAAAAAAATCTAAATCCAAATCTATGAAGGAAATCTGAGAGGAAATCTCACTTGAGCGGTTTCTGGATATACTTTTGGATCATGGATCATGAGGTAGGATTTATAAAAAAATATTTTATTTAAAATTATTCTAATAAAAATATTTCCGATGCACTTAAAATTAAGCCTAAAATAACCATAACCATAATTAGCCATTAAAAAATTGAAAATTGTTGTTTTGAAACGCCATTTTTCATTTAGAAAAAGTTGTGCTTATCAATATGATTGCTTATGTTATATACTGTCTATAAATGAAAACGTAATATTATTGTTTTGAAACGGCATTTTAAATCAAAAATTAATTTATTTCCTTTTTAGTCAATTTTAGCAGCATGGATATACTTTTAGCAGTAAATATTTTTAAAGTGTTAATTCGGTAAAATTTGGTTAATGGCAGTATATGTGAAGCTACAGAAAAGTGGTAAATCTTTTGTTAAAACAAACAGGCTTTGAATAATAATACATATATACATGTCATATTTGTTATATCGAATGCCAAAAAATAGCATTAATAGCATTCTTTTTTTTTTTTTTTTTTTTGCCCAGACAAATTACGCAGTGAATCAAATTTTTTATCATAGTTTCAAAACTCATATTAATGAATCCCTTTAATCAGTTTTATAAATGTTGTTATCATAGCAACTCTTTTTTTAAATAAGACACTTTTGGTTTGTTTTTGTAAAAAAAGAATAGAAATATATAAATGAAATTGATTAAATATTTCAAACTTATTGCTTATTGTGATGCGAATTCAATTCAACTTTACTATCTGATACATCTAGAGAAAGAATAGATATTATCTGTTTTTCAAAATTAAAAAATTAATGACATATTCTGTTAAAAATTCGTATTATAATATATGCCGTATATAGTTTAAAAAAAGGGATTGTATAAAGGAAAATTTTACAATTCTTTAAGTATTTTTATTCAAAAAATTATTTACTTAAATGAAACCGAAAATGTTAAATAACCCCTTTTAACACTGATGAAGGTAGTTTAAAATAAATGGTTTTAATTAAGCTTAAAGCAGGAGTAAAATGCTTTTTTTCAAAAAAACCATCTTATAGAAACTGTTTAAAATATATAGAATTTAAAGTTTAGAGGAATGAAGGTACTAAATACAATTAGAAGGCAGTATTAAGCTATAATTATGGTATGAGTTTTGATTTATTTATTGATTGATTTTGTATACAAAGTATATATTGAGAGAGTATTGCAAATATAAAAAATTGACTGTCAGATTTTTCTAAATCTCCACATTTCCTAACTTATCAAAAATTTTGGATTGATGTCTAGTTTTGCACTTAATAACAAAAAAAAAAAAAACAAAAAAAATTTAAGTAGGATAAATCTGGTAGGTGGCTCTTAAACCAAGTTTTAATATTTTTCTTGAGATATTTTGACCGAAATCCAATTACAAGAATTTTTTTCGACTGTCTGCCCGACTGCAAATGTATATAATAATTACAAAAGTAGAAAGCTATATGGATAGAATTAAATTTATTGATTATAAAAAATGAATTTTATTACTTTTAATTTAAAACGCAGTTTAAATATATAAATTATAGATTTAACTCAATGTTTCAATGGGTTTCTCATCTATCAGTCTGTGCATTCAAAAGCAACGCAAATGTAATAACTCACATGCCGCAATGATTTCGATAAATCAAATTTAAATTGTTATCTTTTAAATTAAAATGGTAATTATGCCTCAAATTTTGCTTTATATCGATCAGAAAACGATTCAAGAATTCAATCTTTGCTTTATTTATTATACTAAGAAGTCAAAACATCTATGTGTTGGAGACTGAAAATAAAAATCTGAGCGCACACATCATTCGCTGAAAGGACGTAATATTTTTATGGAGGAAAGGAATAACACCTTTATAAGGAAGTATGAGAAAATTTTCGTTGATACTACTCGGTTTATCACATACCACTTCCCACTGTGTTTTTTTTATCAAGATGATTTATAATGGAATCTCAATATTAGAAAATCCATTGATGCGTATGTTATCATTGATTTTTTTTATCAAGATGAATTATAATAGAATCGTAATATTAGAAAATCTATTGATGCGTATGTTATCATTGATTTTTTTATCAAGATGAATTATAATGGAATCGTAATATTAGAAAATCCATTGATGCGTATGTTATTATTGATTTTTTTATCAAGATGAATTATAATGGAATCTTAATATTAGAAAATCCATTGATGCGTATGTTATCATTGGTTTTTTGCATATTTAGAATTAAGAATTTTTAAATTCAGTGTCTTCTTGTCAAAGTTAATTTAAGTTGTATTTGTATGAAAAGGTGAATTTTCGATAAACAATTTTTACATATTTTTAATAAGTGCATTCATTTTTTTCTACATAATAATGTTTATAGCTTGTGTCAATGTTTATAGCATTATCATTAATTTGTGTCATCCAACATATATGACGAAAAAGATCACTGAAAACGTTCTACAGGTAGAGAGTTGAATCTGTAAAATTTGAAATATCAAAATTACCAAATACTAAACAAAATCTTCCATGATTTTCCAACAAATTATTGCACAAAAAACTTCTACGTCGCATTACAAAAATTAACCATTCAATTATTCCGTTTTATATCAGTGTTTAACCATACACAAGAACTTTCCAACAATTATAAACATTTTTTGTATGTCCATTGTGTATATATATTGTGTATGCATTTTGTATGTATATTCATGCCTTGCCATAAATAAAAGTTAATTTTTATAAAAATAGTAAGACAGATAAATTAAACCCAAAACATTATTATGCAATCACTTTATCTCATAACATTAAGATATGTTTCGGACTAAATTTTCGAATCTGCCTTGAACTTTTTGCTTACAATATTTCTTAGAAAGTTGCTTTGTTTTTCTTAGTAAGGTTTAGAATTTTGACCGGAAGTAACACTTCGCTTGCAGGAAGTTGGATTTTTTTTTCGCTTCCAGTAATTCACGCATTCAAACGCCAACATTGCAGAGCTCATTGTCTGCTATGAACTAAACATTGATTACCTTTTTTTTTTATTATAAAAGCTTGTTTTTTATTACGTAGCAATACAGACAATGCTCATGTTTCAATTCAACACTCATATAGTGTATCCGTAAATTTATTTCAATTTTTAAACAGATTTTTTGATGTAAGAAGATTTTAATAGTCATTTATTTATTTAATTATGACTGAAATATACCACAATATTTACATTAAAAAGAATTCATTTGAATGATAAGCAATTCATTAAATCAACCACAATATTACACTGGCAGTAAGTATAACCATAATAATATACTATCAAATAAATTAAAAATTATGTTTTTTTGTGAAATTGAAGTTCATGATAATTTTGTGATCTCAACAGATAAAATGTTGATTGCAAAGTGAATGAAATGTTCTTCAATATTAATATTAATACTACCAAAATTCAAAATAAGGCATTTGTAAACCAGTGTTCCAAAAAAAAAACCATTTAATACACTCAAAACTTCCCAACTTGCTTTATTATGACGATGCAATTCAATCCACAGGAAAATTTTCACAACAAAAATTAATTTTAAGTGCCGTAGCGTTTTTGGTAATTATATATGTTTCTGATGACTGCTGTTGATAAACAAAATTTAAAGCATCGATAAGTTAGATAAAAATCAATTATCGATTTTTCTTTTGTCAAAATAAAAGGAAAATAAATTGTTCAAAGAGGAATATGTATACGAACAGATAGAAAAATATGTCATATATTTGAAAAGAGAGTTATAGATGAATAAAAAAAATTAACATTCAAAAATTCTTTGATTCTTTAAATTTCTTTAAAACTTTTATTTGTGAAGTTGTATTGCATATTTAAATAAAATTCGCTGAATGTGCTTTAAGAATATTTTTAAAAATTTAAGAAAATGACAAATTCAGCGTAAAAATATTTTATCGATAGCAAATTCACTGCAATGAAATTATATATATATATATATTCGTTTAGTATTGTAATATGGAATTTTCTAATTTTTTGACTATATAGAAATATGATTTCCTTAATTCTTAAAGGATATTTTTTCCATATTTCTGCAACTTTTTGATCAAATGACTCATTTAGATTTTAAATCAGAACTTAATTAATATATATTTTGTAACATACTTTTTAATTCAAATAAAAGCAATACAAAAAATAACTATCTCAATAATGTTTAAAAAAGTACGCAGCGCGAAATTAATAAACAAGGTGTTGAAATGTAATTTTCATGGATTCTTAAGTACATTGAATCAAAAATTAATAGCAACCATATTATTCATTATCGGCTGAAAATAAATTTCTGCATCTTTTATACATACGTTTGCAGCCATTAGTTTATATCCTGAAGAATTTCCTTCTCCAACCTTCCATGCTGAAGTGTAGAATAATACTTTTCTTAATCATTTTGTATTTTGATTGCTTGAATACATGTTACTGGGGAAGTGGTAATTAGTTGCTCATCTTAATAAATATATTTCTTAAGAGACGTGATTTAAGTGAAAAAAAAATTTTCGAATTCAATATTTCCCCAAACTTTTATAATAATTTGTTCTGATGTACTTCTTGTACACTGAGAGAAATGAGTTGCATTATGGAAAAAAATCGTTATATGGGGGAGGGTGAATAAAGAAATTCTTTACTGTTATATAACAACAGTACGAAAAACAGATAAGGGTGTAACATTCCCCTGTCCTCTTCATGATAAGCGGTATTTCCAGCCAGCTTGTGTCACTACCTGTTAAAACCCTCCATTGTTAAACACCTCCAGTTTGCCAGATGGAGAATCTTCTTATCTCCGAGTATCGCCACATCTCGTCATTAGTGATGTCAGTTGAAGGACCACACGTGGGGTTCATCGTTTAAGAGAAACTTATCGCACCTTCAAGGGAAAGGAGTGTCAACCCCTCTGGATGCCAAATGTTTCCCCTTGTGAAAGGACTATCATTTACACGTGTTCCAGAACGGTCAGTTAACGTGGTCCCATCATTGATTGTCATTTCCCAAGTCAGACTGGAGCCACAAATGAGGGATTTGCTGAACAACTTTTGGGAGTAGAGATACGAATGGGAAATTAGAAGGCGAAGTTTGGACAGTGATAAAATGAAGGGTTTTCTTTGAAGAAGAGAAGATACTTTTGATTTACTCTCCACCTTGAAGTAGTCGAGCTGACTAACAACCTGTTAGTTTTTGTGGTGTTATTTCTCCGAATTGATGGATACCTCTTTTCATGATAAACCTTCAACCTTCGACTGTTGTGTAAATATCTTCAACTTAATAATGGTGTAAATATCAAATATTTTAATCTAGATTAGAACAAGTTGTTCGTATGTAAATATATAACTGTAAATAAACTAATTGTCGGAAATTCTCCTCTTTTATTTGATTGATCAAGATCAAGGCATTACAAGCGTTTGTCGGATCATCCGGTATACAACCTATCCTTAAAAATGAATGGCACAGAATAGAACATGCAACCACTAATGAAATTAGGCCAGGTCAAGAAATGGGAATTAAGCATAAAACATGATCATGCTTCGAAATTTGAGAAATAGTTCGAAGATTATTATTTTTTTAACTATTGATCTTTTAGCAAAAATATCTGAGATCATTTCTTTTTTCTTTTTCTTTCCTTACAATAATTTTTGGAACATATTAAGAACAATTAAAATTAAAAGTAAATTATAAGAAATAAATAAACTATTTAATTTAGCAAATAAATGCTAAAAGAAGTGAAAAACACGAAGTTAAACTTACGACAGATGTATTAAGATGTGATAAATTTATTTAGTAGGTAAAAAGGTAGTTATTTCTTAGTAATAAATTTCTTAAGTAATTCTTTATATATTTTGTATATAATTTAAATAACTTATAACTAAAATTAAATATCAACATTTAATTTTAAAATCGTCAAAGTATTAGATCTCGAGATTTTGATGAATATCGTAGTTTTAAATATTTTTACATAGGCTAAAAAATGTTTTTTGTAACTATGCCTGCTTGGTTGTCCGTTATATTTTTATATAAAGGCATTCGCTAATATATGTGTTCACACTCGCATCCAAATAAAGCCTTTCATATGTATTTTTATTGCTATTTTGATTAACATTTCTATTCTATGCAGTGAATGTATTTATTTAATCACCATACAAAACCAGCTGAAATTAAAAATACTGACCATTTGAATTAAACTGCTTAGATATTTCCAGAAGTTAACGACAAAAAATGCTAAAATTTTATTTGTATAAAATCTGATTCAAGATCTTTAAAAATTAGCAAAACGTTGAATTTTATCATCGCTCAAAGCGTATTCACACCGAATTTATGAATGTGTTGTGTCGAATGCTAACAATCATTCTCTTTTTTTATCAGAAGAAACAGCAGATGAATCCTTATTAAACTGATGAAGAAATCCGCTATCTGTCTATCCGATATTGCTTTCATAATTCATTGAATTATGCATTAATTCTGCTTGAAAAAATAAACGATCATATGTCTATCATTTGGTATATTTTCTCAATTTTTCCCAAATTTTCTTTTAAATAACTTAACAGCTTGAATACAGATGGCGCTAGTGTGAGTATCGTGATTTCGGATGTTTTTCTATCTCCTGATCCCACGCTTTTCCGATTTTGTGGTTTCCGTAACCAACGTCATTTCCGTAAATAAATCCTTTCCCAAATATCATTTTAGTGCGTATGATCTATTAAAAAATTGAAAAAGGATGTTTGTAGTCTCCAAATCACTAACATGCTTATAACCTTGCCTCCACAAATATGATTCATTACATTTTGCAATTAATTGCACGGTTCACTAGATATGTGAAATACGATATTACTTCATTCATTTCTTTCAACTTATTTAAGAGTTATATTTTGAAAAGTAATCTATTTCGTAACCTGAAATTTTAAAACCCCTAATTTAAAGTTTTCCTATTAATTAATTATTTACTATCTAAAAGAATGCTGAAAAAAAATCTTATTGCGAAAACTTGAAAAAATAATTCCATTCGTTAAAGTTGTGAGATCTTTTCTAGTATACAGTTATCGCAAGCTGCTGAAGCTGATTCATAAAAGGGAAGAAAAAAGAAATCTCATAAGAAAATATTTTAATTTATTAGGAGAAAAAAAAATCATTTTAAAGTTGTTTCTGCTAAGCCTAATTATATATTTCTATATACAGCCCATTGACAAATGCAAAACAAAGGAAAGCATTTTGAAATAAATTAAGCTTTGAAAAGCATTTAGCATGATTACGTGATATTTTAGGGACAATTAATCTGTATGCAATATTCATTAGTCATGACAAAAATTCTTAGATTAAATATAATAACCTGAAATCATAAACTGAATATTTATTTCCTTTTCAGTATTTTTCTAAAAGTTAAAATGTATTCGAAATTTCCAGTGATTGTATTAACCAATTTTTAACCCAAATAGAGGAAAATTAGATCACGCAATGTATCTGTATGCTTTGATATTCAATGTTACTTATAAATTGGCTATCGAACGGCTTTTTATAATTTCTTTTATATAGATGCATCTCAAAATCCCTGTGTTATTTTAATACATTAAAATATTTTGGATAATTAATTAGATAAACTTATAATATATATGTAATATTTTTTTATTATTAAACTGGATACTTTTTAAAGACATTTTGTAGAATAACTATTCTCATTATATATAAATATATATAAATTAAATCCTAGTTAATTTGTTATGTTATTGTAGCCAATATTAACTTCCTGCTAAAACGTTCCCGTATTTCCTGACCCAATTCCATTTTTTATTTATTTCATTAATGCTACAAGAAATTTGTAAAAATGCTTAAATCAGCGGTTCTCCCGTTCCGAATAAAAAGATAAAAATCGGCCAAACTAACAAATTCTATTAAAATACACCTATATTTTCCTTATCTAAATCGACACGTGTTAAAAAATTCCTATCAGAATTTTACAACGTAAAATCACTAAGGGAAAATATTTCAGTCTCTTTAGCTTTTTAGCATTTGCATCGCGATGTGAACAGACGAATAGACGTCAGTTTCATCGTCATTCGATTTTTTCTTTCTTGTTTGCCTCCCAGAATGAAATAATTCGAGTTTAAAAACTTAAAAGTGCTATTTCTCTTCTTGGCGAAGCTGCTGCTTAAAAAATTAGTATTTACACTATAATATATATATATATATATATACACACACACACACAACTAAGCTGAGTTATAATTAACAATAATATATTTCAATAATAAATATTTGGCAAAATGTGTCCCATAAACAAAAGACTAATAAAGTAGAAAGCGTACTAACTTCTAAATACAGAGAATGAATGCTGAGAAACGTACTGTGATATCCTCAGCATCATCCAACGGTATGATCATACCCTCAACATTTCTCATAACTGTAGAAAAAGAATTCAAAGTAGGGCAAGTCCAGTGATCACAAAAATCCATATAAAATCAATTCAATAGTAAACAATATTGTTCTAAGTCAGTTTTATATTGTATGGGGATTTTATTACCATTTATTATTCCATATACGTAGTGACTGGTGAATTAGCCTCTTGGTATGACTACACAATTCCTATTCGGTGTTGAACTATATGCATAGCAGAGATCTTTAACATAGGTGCTAAAACCGTTCATCTAAACAGAATGAAATCTCTTTATTCATTTAAAAAATTCCTCATCAAAAGTGAAAAAGCTAATGGAGAATGATTATTTTTTTAAAACTAACTTTTGGAATTTTGAGTAATTATGAAAAGTCTTATTGAATTATCTAAATCCTATAAATATTAAACTATTTGCAAAAAGTAAGCTACGATATCATTTCACATTATGTGTAGATCCGCAACTTTTTTCTATAATTCGAAATAATCATTTAATTATAGATTTCTATTTGTGTTGATGACAAATTCATTCTCAATTATAAAATAAACAATGAACCCCTGTTTTTCAATTCGGCAGATAGCCATGAAGTATAACATAAATTGTTATAATTGCAAAAGTTTTGGAAGTAATCTGAGAAATGTCAAATTTTTGTACATAAAATTTTCAAGCCGCTATCAGTACACCTGTGAATATTATCAATAAAGTGTATCATAATGGAATACCTCATTTGAAATAATATTTTTGTTCTCTTTCGTGGTGAGTATTCTTTAGATTCGCACTTTCAGTTTCAGAATAATGTCGGATTTTCCGTCTTTTTCTAAGAAGCTGTTATTCTGTAGTCAGTGTTTTCACCTCTCTATCGATGTCCAAAATAACTTCGTTAACTTTGGCGAGGCACTTCTAAAAACCCATTAAGACTACCAGGAGAGAATAGAGAATCGACAATGCATCACACCAAATCGGTTCGTTGTATTGAAATATGTTTTATAGCTGTTTCTTTTGATTCAGTTTAATGAATAAAATATTGCATCTTTCAAATCAATTGATACGATTGTAACGATTTCAGGCATATAAATTCGATATTTTACTATTTATTCTGCATCTATTTACACTTCATTGTTAACATTAACAAGATTTTAGGCAAGCTGATTTTCAATAACACTTGGGATCTGTGTTAACAAACAGAAGATTCGAAATTTCAAGGTCATTTTCATTTCAGATAAAATATTTAATGGTGAAATGAATTTTTTGTTTTGTTTTTACTGCAAGTAAGTTCAGCGAACAATTACAAAATTAATGCAATACCATTCAGAATCATACAGATATTACAGATTATTTAATATTACACAACGGAAGTTGTAGACGGAAGGATCATTTTTGCAGGTGCCAGTTTTTCCAACAAAAGTGACGAATATCTTTTTCGCTTATAAGAAAACTATGTTTATGAATGGGAAAAAATAAAATTTGCCTTTAGTGGTGATTCAGTATATTATCCCCATAAGTAAAGTTTGATCTTGTTTGTGAATTTAGTTGCTAGAATATCTATATTTTCCCTAATAATAAAAATAACATATCAAAAATAAAACTAGTTGCAAATATATGATGATAACTTCAACTAATGCAAAATCAGCTGTTCTTTTTGTTGTTGTTGTTATTTATCAGCTTTTTTTGTTGTGGCTCTGATGGTTAGTTTTGTTCCCCGACCAGTTAGATTAAGATAAGCTATAGTCCTATATGAATGTTTAAAGATAAGAAGCTTAGAAATGTAATCTTAATTATTCTTAACGAATGATCTTATTAGTTCTTCATCTAATGCATAATTTAAAAGGCAGATAAATTATAAAATTTTGAGAAATGAATTTTCTGAACATAATTAGGAAAAAATCGAAGGGTGGCATTTTTATTTAATTTTTTTTTTTTTCAAAATATGAATATAAAAACAGCAAAATATATGAACAACAATTCAAATAAAATTATTGAGTGTTTTTCTTTACAAAGGACAATGATTAAGAAATTCTGGTTGAATGGTTGTGTTGCTCGTTCCTTATTATATTATCACTAATAACAATTATTATTTATTACAGTTAAGTGATTTGTACAAACTTAGGTTTCCAAAAAATTATTTCCAAAGTCAAAACCTATATTTATGATATAATTTTAAAAACACCAAAACTGTTTTGCTTTTAAAAAACAATTAATCAAAATTATAATTTAAATTTCATTACCTTATTATAATTTAAAAGGCCGTCTATGTTTTATTTTTTTTAACTTGTGTTTTTTTAAAAAACCTTGCAGTATTAGCTACAAAAAGTCACAAATATTCATGGCTAAATTTTTTTTAAAAAGAAATGATCAAGTAATTATACTTTATAAAATAATCCATGATGATTGTTTGTCGATAAAAGTTCTTGCTGAATACTGTGATTGAAATTTAAGATTGCTGAATAATGATTAATTAATTATGAGCTCGAGTGAGCTCAAGAGTCGAGCTGCCATGTTAGTACTATGGTCTGTTACAAATGGGCTGCTGTCTGTTCATGTATCAACCTCTCATGAAGGAGATACTGTCATGAATTGCTTCCTAACGCAATTAAAAAAAATGGTTCAATGACAATCCTAGCTCCTGCTGAATAGATGACAGATTATTTACTCTTCGCATTAAGGACCATTTGTTGACTTTGGTCTTTACCAATATCCAATTGTTTAACAATAAGAAGCAATTGACAGTAATGAATTTGTGAGACCGTTCAGCTGGACTACTTTTTGTATTGCATTTTTATATTGTTTGATTTAACAGAAACACATTAACTAGAAAGCTATGAAAATGCACGTAAATATATGATTGTATTCAATAAAACTCGTGACAATGAATAAATACAGATAATGGACGAGTATAACATCAGTATTTATATTTTACGAAAGATTATCAAACAATTTTTGAATTAAAAATGCCTCAGTTTAGATTAATATTTGTTTTAGTTGTTACTGTACAATAGTGGATATGAGCATTTTGAAAGATGTTAAAAGTAATTATTTACAGATTTTTAACGAAATTTAAATTGACAGACCACATTGCCAATATGTTTCAACGATATCCTCACTTCCAAATGGGTCATCGACATCATGACTTCCCTTATTATCTTCTAGCAATCTTTAAATCCATCCAACTTTTTAAATTGCTGTACTTTTTTTATGCCACAGGTAAAGGGATATTTAAATATACATTTTTAATGAAAAACATACTTATAATGATTTTTTATTGAATTTTAGTGAATTATAAAATATTATTCTAAATTTTCACTAATACAATAGTTTTATAATTATTTACACTATTTGAATAAATTGAGGCAGAAACAGAATTTATTGTGCTTTGTTTATTTTTGCATTATTTTATTATGTGTCATATGTTATGTCTCAAATATCTTAGCAGAAACTTGCTGGGGAAATCCTTGTATTTTCAAAGCTTTGCTGCATTTATAATCACAAATTCTTATTTATGTTTAATTTAAATTTTAAATAAAATAATATGATTAATTGACTATTTATTCAAATTATCGATATTTTTGAAATGTTCATCTCATATAAAGGAAACATAATTAAGATGCATCTCCAAAGGTATTACTTATTCCTTCACGCTTTAAATGTCTATATTAATTGGGAGAAATGAATTTAATAAAGAAAAATGAATTTGTTATTTCTTCGAAACTTCTAAACTTGCGAGTGTTCTGTTCTCCTAAAACCGCAGGCGTAACACCTGCCACCCTCATGCTTTTCATGATCATCATCGTTAATCAAAATTTAAGACCGAAACATGAAGTTGATGGTAGAGGTTTTTATGGTTAGTAGAAAGAAGTTGCTATGAGTAAGATGATGTAAACGTTCCTTCACAGTGGAAAAAGAAGCATATAACAACAAACAAATTTTAAGAAAGCTAATTTATGCGATTTTAAAAATAAACACGTTTTATATGTTTTTTTTTTTTTTTTTTTTTTACCAGGGATTAAAATGTTTGAATATTCAAAAAAATATGGTAATCCGCTAGACATATCTAATTGCATCTGTATGTTTATTTATCGATAGTTCTGTATTTTTAAATAATGCTATAATTTGACATTAAAAATACAGAATGCTATAATTTTTTTTAATAAGAACTTATAAACACAGATAATTTTGTTTACAGAAGGAAATGTTCATAAAACACTTTTTTTAAAGTAATTTCCATCTTGTAACAAAACATTTCAGTTATTTTAATCTCAACTTTAATATATATCACAAATTACGGTACAAATGATTTAATAATTCATAATTTTTTTTAGTTTATCCTATTAAATATAATGATTAATTTCTATTACTCCCAAATATCCTTTGTCCATTCGAATTCTAATGTTTACCAGCGCCTTTGGCAACTATGTGTTTAGTCAAAAATATTGGTTCTGTTTACTTTCAATAAAGTTTCTTTGACTGTACTTAATGTTCATCCCCACCTCCCCCTCTTTCCCAGGAAATATTTTCAAGCTTTGTTATAGACTTCAAAATAGTATTTTTAAATAATTGTGTTTGTGTTCTATTCATTATATTTTTAAACCATCTTAATAAATGTCATTACATAATGAAAAAATATTTTTGGGGGATAATCTATCTTATTATATCACAGAATTCTTCATATCCAATGGAATCCTTCTTCCATAGTTTTCTTTAATAATTCCTTAAAAATATTTTTCTTATTAAATATTAGAAGTAAGAAAAAAAAAATTTTTTTTTTTGAATTAAATTTTTAATTTGAGCGATGAAATGTATTATCGAAAATGATGATATAAACTATTTTTAAATAATTGCGGAAATTGAGAAAAAAATTGCACAACATTTAAACTGATATCATTAAAAAGGCTATTTTTGGGAAATCATTATGAATTAAATTTCA
Organism: Argiope trifasciata; assembly: GCA_026543055.1. Taxonomy (NCBI): domain Eukaryota; kingdom Metazoa; phylum Arthropoda; class Arachnida; order Araneae; family Araneidae; genus Argiope; species Argiope trifasciata. The sequence continues at coordinate 295,894 of JAPMOQ010057252.1, read as the reverse complement.
ATTTTTGTAAACCTAACTAATTAAATATGTCTTATGTATAAACATTGTACTGTATGTATATAATGTACTGTATGTATGTATAAACATTGTATTGTATGTATATTCACTAAGGGAAGAAGGAATTTACAAATTACTTTCATTAAATACAAATTCTTATACGGATAAGAATGGGAAATTCCTGCTCAATACAAGCTTTCTGATTTATTTTGTGAAATTAAATTATGGCAAGTTAAAATTTTTGCTGGAAGTAACAGCAAATTTATAGGACTCACTATATTCTAGTTATTTAAAATTGCCTACTTTTTTAGAATTCAAAGAACATTTTGCGCGTCTTTTCAAAACTTTTACTTTTTTGTAGTTTGACATAAATCGAGAATAATTTACTTGAAAGAAATTTGTAAATGTAAAATTTCAGATTTTTCCGATGAAAAAAATTCGAATTTATTTGAATTTTGTGATTTTTTTCAAAATATCTGTAAAAAAAAGAATTATTATTTATTGACTCGATTATATTATGCGATTTTCCCTCATTCAAAAAAATGAATAAATTTTACTGTGCTGTTTCCTTCAAATTCAATAAAAAACTTATGGATTTCAGTTTCATGATAAAACTGAGCAGAATTTTATAAACAATAAGCAATAAATTATATAATTAGAAAAGGATTTGAATTCAACCCAATTAGTGAATCTCCGACATCATGTCATAGAGCATTGTTAATTTATCTACATATATGAGATAATATTTTGTCAAACTGTATGCCTAAAAAATTATTTACGATAACTCCAATTAATGAACTCCTCCGACAACAAATCATGATTTATGATATATCCGATAGCAAATCACAATTCATGAATCTCTATATCATAAGACAAGAATATCTTACTAAATATCATTCAAAACTGAATTATCAATTATAAATCATTCCAAAAGTTTCATTGTATTTAGTAATGGAAAATATATGCAAATAGGAAAATTCATAATATATGAGTTGGAGAACAATCACTTAATAACGTTTTTATTTTGATCTATATAGACGTTCCAGTATCGAAACCATTCACACAATATACGTCATGATCGAATTTTGTGGAATAGCTCTATATTTATATCAATATACTACGTTTCAGATCTGATCGTTTTGTTCAAAAGAGTAAAAACATTAGAAAAAAAACGTATTTCTTTTTTACTTTTTTCTGAGGAAAGCATATCTAAATTTAGATACCTTGAATCAAAACATATTCACTGTCTTGCGTTGTGCGAAAAGAACTTGATAGTCTATGATCACTTGAGAATTAAAATTAGATACGCTAAATTTGAAACTTGCGTTTAGAAGAAGCCGGTTTCTTAGAAAGGATGAATCAGAAATTATGTTTGATTCGCTATATCAACACGAGAATATATGTTTTAAAGAATCTTAAAAACTTTTTAAAATTTCTAGCTAAGCATGTTAAAGTTACATAGTCACACAATAGAAATAAATAATATCAAATTCGCTTTTTGTTAGCAAAGAATTAGCATTAGTTAATTGTGATCTAATAACTAATTTATACACCATATGAGATAGATATATAATTGCAATTAGGAAATATTCTAAACGGCTTAAAAAAATTTTTATACTGGTGGATTCAATCATTTTGCTTTTGAAAAAACACAAGGTCTAACTATTTTTTCAATAGCCAGTTCTATAAGTCATGTATCAATATTCTCGTCACTTTAACACTTTAAACAGAAAAAATGTCAACTGTTCCTTGACTATGGCTGAACGAGGAAAGAAACTTTAAATAATTATTTTAGATATCATTTATATATCATTATTTTTGATACTTTTGAGACAATTCAATGGATGTATCCAGGAATATATGACAATCAACAGCGAAACATCCTCGAAGCATCAGATGATTAATTTCAAATAATAAAATTCAAAGCTTCATTATTCTGTTAGTTTTAATCGCGCAAAAGCGAAACTTCTTCTGATTAAAATGTTAAAGATTTTTTTTTAAAAAATTGATTAAAAGAGCGGTTTTCTAACGTGACTAATCAGGAATTATGGTAGCGCAATGTTTTTGGCAGTAATTCCATGATTCAAGATATATACATGTCTTTCTTTAGGTTACTAAATATATACTTTTTCGACTGAAAAAAATATATCTACCACTTAAATAAAATGAAATTATATTTTATTTAATAAAGTGAATTAAAAATTACAATACATTAATAATAATATATTGTAAATATATCTGTAAATTACAATATATTTAGTTACACCATACTTCAATTCTTTAAATATTATCCAAGTTAAAAACGTTTATATTATCGATTATCGTTTAGTTTCTAAAATATGCAGTTAAATCTTTATTTTCGCATTTTGGAAAATTTTATAATTTGGGATTGCAAATTATTTCTCTTTTAAGCTGCGCATAATTGATATTTTGACTTTATGCTTCTGTATTGTGTATTTTAAGTTGCGTACACTTAATATTTTTGCTATTATTTTAAGTATTATATATGTTAGGTAGCGTATTGTTAATTTATTCTCTAAAATGATAGAAATGAAAAAGAAAAAAATGGAAAACAAGTTTCTTTTCTTTTTTTGAGTCCTTGAAGGGTAAACTAAAAATTTTATTAGTATTTTTTTTACTGTTCCGTATTTCTCCAATCTATATTATTAAGCGTAAAATGCACGTGTCTATTTTCTTGGATTTCATAAGAAGTCGTTTGCAAGAGCAAATAGTAGCAATATCAAATTCAAATATGCAATTTTGGGATCCAAACCCAAGAGTAATGATGCTATTTTCAAAATTTCAACAATCAATCATTTCTTACTTATTTCGTTTAAATTTTCAAATCTTAACAAATTTTGGAATTTTTGTTTAGTGTCCTTCCAAAAATTTCTCAACAATTATTCACATAGTAGCTTTAAGAATTTGTGGTTATTTTTTTAGTGATACAATTTTCTTAACGTTCTCCGTTTTTTTTTTTTTTTTTTTTTTCAGAATTAAAAAAATAATTAAAGACTATTTGTAGCATTGCCGTCAATTGTTATAGTTAAATTCAAAAACTGTATTGCTTTCACCAAAACTTTCAGTAATATGTGTTTCCATATTATTGAAAACTAAAAATAATTAAAAGAAATATTGCTCTCTTTAAACATTAAATCAAATGGAAAATTTGTAAATTTTATTTTCGTTTTTCCACTTTTTAATATACAAATAGCTATTCAATTTACATTTTTTTCGGCACATCATTTTAAATAATTAATTTTTCAACTATCCTAGTCAGTTTAAATGATTACTGAGTCCTATTTCTACTGAAGAGAGGGAACCCAGGGAGAAAATAAAAGAGCTCTATGTAGGTTTTTCAGATCAGGTTCTTGATATCACAAAAAGTAGCGCATGGGCATTCGGATCATTGCAATAGCAAACATTTTCATTTTAACTATTATTCCTTCGATATTCATTCATTGTTAATATTTCAAAGTAATCATTTTCCTCTTTATTTACTTTTTTTTTCTTCTTAAAAATACATCAAAGAATATTTATCATCTTAGTTTCATATACGCTTCTAAAACCTCTAAAAGGTATTTTTACTGCACAAAAACTCACAATTTTCAAAATATCGTTATTCGGCAACATACTGAAATTATAAATTGAAAATATTTTCTGTTTGATTCCATCTTTTTTCTTTTCTTATTTGATAAGAAAGCAAAAAAAAAAAAAAAAAAAACAGTACAAAGAAAGGCAAAGTGATTTTGTAAAAACTCATCTGTTAACTGTATATTTAAAAAGGATATGATTATCTTAATATTCGTTTGATAATTGATATATTTTCTATTCTTAATTTTAATGACCCTGTCCCTAGTCTAGATTCGTTTATTCACCATGTCATCTATTTTAAGCATGTCTTATCATTTCTTTTTTTACATCTGAGGTCACATTTCCGGAAAGACAAACCTTGAATTAATCTGGGAGCTAATAAAGGATAACATAATCAAAAATTCATATTAATGATGATTCAGCAGTTAAAACGATAGAAATATTATGTATTGGAAAGATAATTTTGTTTACTGGTTTCTTGAGGTAAAGAAAAACATTTTTTCACCTTGAAGAGAGCAATATTATATTTGTAAACAGCCTGTAAACATTCTTAATGTTCCATTTTTTTAGAAAGCTCTCAGACAAATCTTTTTTACTTATGACAATTATTGACTTCCTAATGTATTAAAGCTCAAATTTATTTATATTTTAAAAAAGTGTTACTTATAACTGATGCTAAATAAATTATAATAATAACAATAAAAAATCAGAGGCTGTTTGTTATCTTCTACAGGGCAGACTATTGCACCTAAAGGTAACAAATTTAAAGCAAAAATTTTTAAAGGATGAAAATGCGTGTATCTCGGAACATTCTTATTTTCTTTAAAATGCATAAAAATTAAGAGAAATTTTTGCTGTTTATTCCAATATATCCCAAAAGTATTATTGCACATAATTTATTCTACACCATTTCAAATATTAAAAGTCCATCCTTTTATTAATACTGAATTCTTTTCAAGTAGTTTTCTCTTCTAAATTTTCAAAGAAAAATTTCTTCATGTTTGTAACAATATTCCAGATTGCTTGTGTAAAAACAGCACCATTTTAAAAATTCCATAAAAATTTAAACAATGCATCTATAGCATTATGAAAAATCGTGTAAAAAGGAATTTATTCCTTTGCTAGTAATTTTTTAGAAGTAGATATTATTTTTATTTTTATTCAGTATTGATACTTGCGCATAAATTGATGAAAATTTTTTTCATTAAAAACACATCTGTGTTTCTTTTTTTAAATTCCTAGTTTTTTCTTTGTGTTCATTACATTTTTTAATTTAATTTCGAATTTCAAAATCACCTATGTATCATCTACAAAAAGAAACGCAATAAGTATATATTCTTAATAAATTTTTAATTGTAGAAAATAGAATAGAAATTAAATTTTAATAAAATAATTATTTTCTTGTTCTAGATTGTCTTTTCAAAGTGTCGTTGTTGTTTTTTTCAAAAGCCTATAATTATTTTTTGATGCTGTTAATTTTTAAGCTTTGCTGATCTTTCTAGTTATATAAATCAGTGTGTCGAAATGCATTATCGTTCTATTTGCAATTGTAACTAAAGAGCATTGCAATTTTATTGAATCTGTGAATGCCTCCCTTTAATAAATTAAAGTTATTAAAAACTTTTATATAACTTTAATAAATTAAAGTTATTGGTGGCATGCTGAAAGAGTATACTTACTTTTATTTCATTTTCATGTTCGAAATATAGAGAAAGTATTGCAATCATCAAAAAATTCTAATTTGATAGTTTTTAATGAGCACATCACAATTCATCCGGCAGATAGTTGGAGCATTTGAATTTTGATCATTTCTACTTTCACATTAAACCTGAAACTAGTAACAATATTGGGTAAAAGAGTAGATTCTTGTTCATGTCATAGCCATGAAAGTTGCTATGATTTAATTTTGAAGTCTATTGAGTACTAGAAGAGACTGTGGCGTATCAAAAACCCACATACAATTTCATGTAAGAAGATAGATGTGAATATCCTTTGAGACAGTTAATAAAGAAAAGGGGAGGCAGATATGTTTATTTAAACCAGAGGGAGTCATCTCCAAAAAACTTTCTCGCATATACTTTAATAAAGATGCTATACAAGAGAACGTCTTGTATTGCACTGAAACACAACAGTTACGAAATATTAATTTATGGCGTGAATTTAACAGTTTTACTTAATTTGCCATGTCATCCTTAGCGAATTATTTGGCAATTAATCCTCGGCATGAGGTTAATAATAATTGAAAATCAAATTTGTGTTTTAGATAAGTTTTTATTTAATATATTGAACCAGATAGAGTGGTCTCACCAACTAAAAATTAAATTGAACAGAAAATTAAAATACTGAATCAAGAAATTTGACACAAAACTAAACTTGTACTCCCAAAATGACATACCAAATTTGGCATATTTAAGTCAATATGATTTCGAGTTATCGGATTTGGATATTTCTAAAAGTGCAGATAAACAGACGACTCTTGTTGGATTTAGTAAATTTGATTGTTATCCAGACTATAAATATCAGTTCTGTGCATTGAATTTTATCCAGCTTACTCGTATAGTTTTGTAGTTTTCGGTTTAAATTATATTCGGACAACCGAAAAGATAAACTTCCTCTGAATAGATTTTATCAAAATTTTATAGAAATCTAGAATTTTGATATAAAGACCGTATATCAAATTTTATCCGTCTAGGTGAAAGCGTTTTGTCACAGACAGATGAGGGCTTTTCTAAAATGTATTTCTCGAACTCTGGGAGATCTAAACTGTGGGAATTCGTCAAAATCTCGAGTTCGAAATTTTTTAACGATTATTATATTTTTTCTATACTACATATACGGGAAAGTAAAAATGTTAATAGCAGAGAAACTGCATAGAATAGTAAAAGATATAGATTCTTTGAGGATTTTATATGAATAATATTAACAACTTGTCAAATATAATTGATCAGGTTTCTGACATTTTCCTTACGTGTAATTAGTTATTACAATATTTATAAAAAAAGTAGTTAATTTGATAATATTGTTTAAAAAGATGCTGAACACTCATAATGCATATGACATAAGATATTAACTTACAAATTAAGCTACAAATATGATGTAATGGAAATTAATTTAGTTCAGTAAATGTGGGACTTCAGAATATTCCCTACGTAGGGTCACAAAATCCCTAAAACTGTCTTTAAACATATACAGTCATGCTTTTTGTTTTTCAATAATGAAGATACCCGGTAGAATGAACACAAGAGTGTAACTCCAAAGATGACTTGTATTAAACGTATATCGCAATTAGAAATACTTTTCTGAGAAAACTAAAGAAGTCAAACAATACAGAAAAAATTTATTGACATTAAACAGTCCATTTCTCCAGCTAGCCAATTGGTAACCGAAACTAGCTAGTACAACAAAAACTTTCAAAGATGCAGAGAGATATTAGAATAGTTTATTAGTTATTTGCTGAATCTCTTTTAAATGTGTAAAACTACCAGTTTTACTAACAAAAATTGCAACTAATTTTTCTCTACTCTATATACTAATTTATGCTATAGGAAAATTTTAGCATTTAATCCCAAAAAAAGGAATTAAAAATCTTCTGTTATGTATTAAGCTTTAAAATACGGTTCTTAACAAAGAACTCTGCATTTCAATGTCTCTTTCACAAATATGCCCATTTAGTATTTCGTTACAAAGTCATAAGGCACAAACAAAATTTTCAACTAACATTTAATGTTCCCACACGATGAATTCAAGATATTTAAGATATTTATGCTATTTATTATGCTTTAAAGTACAGTTCTTAACAAATAACTGTGCTTTTATGTCTTTTTTACAAACATATCCATTTAACATTTCGTAACTTATGTCATATGGCGCAAACAAAATTATCCAGTCACTTCAAAAATTCCTTCGTCATTTAAACTAACAAGAGTTCGGAAGCAGATTGATAAAGAAATTAGTGATATTACTCATTCTTTTGTAATGCTTATTAAAATGGAAAAAAACAGTACCTCCCGATGTGAAGGTATGGAAGACACATAAATTCAATGTCGCATCTGTCTTCCAGGCTTTATTGACGTAAAGCATTGCACACAGCAGGATGCACCTACATGTAGTATCTGAGCATATAATTCAGGGGCATCTGAAACAGAATTAGTGGTACCAGAACTAATATTTGTATGTTAATATTTTGCTATAAAATATGCTTTGCCGTAGCAGTTCCGTAAGTACACTTTTTAAAACAATTTCACAAATAAATTTTATTTCGATTCCTTAAATTTAACAAAAAAAAAATCAGACCAAAATGGCAAAGCAATCTTAGCTAATAAAACAGAGATGCTATCCAAACTGCCAACATTTCCATTCAAACTCTATATACGACCAATAAAGAATCAAGTTTTGTGCGAAAAAATTATGTGGAAATGTGTTTGATTTAAAAATGAATAAGGCATGTTACAAAGCTTTCGAGTGTCCCTTAACTTTCGGCATATAAGCAAATATTGCAAAATATCATATCAATTTTGTAAATAATTTTTCCCCTGCCTTTGATAAAATTTTATTAAAATGCTTTTTTTTAATATTTTAACAAAGCCACTTATGTAACTGATTTTAGATTTTTACAAAATTATTTTAATAAATCATCTAAATAAAAGGTTGGTCATAAGTGTATATAGATCCATGTGTTTATACTATATGTCAGTTGTACTTCGATGTCTTTAGAATTAAAAAATATATATTCTCCCGTTACATTTGAACAAATATGCAAATTTGATTTTTTTATGTTAACTTTTTTTCTTTAAATTCTTGAAACCATGTTCAGCGATTAATTCATATTAAGTAAATGTCTTCCACTACATTCAAAAAATTGAAACTAATAAATTTCTTGGTGAACGGCTTGTGCTTACGTAATGCAGGTAATATTTATGACTTGTAAATTTATGATTTATAAATTTGTTTTTTAAGAATTTAATATTCTTAATTTATGGAAATTTTCAAACATGATGTTAAACTGATGAAGTAAAACCAGGCTTTGACTTGTAAGAGTTAAATGTTTTTTTTTCTAAATCAACAACAAAGTTAAAATTTAAAAAAATGTTTCATTTATTAATATTTCCTTCACATGCTTTGTTGATTGTTGATATCTTTATTTTTCTAGAGACTTATGCAAAAAAATTCTTTAAACAAGAAATTTAAATTGCCTGAATCTGACATTTGAATGATTTATTTATAATTTATCTCTCCCTAAAGAATTATTAACCACGAAAAAAAGTTTTGATATTCTTTATGCTAAAAACACATTTGTGGTGACGTTTCCCTATATAGAGGAATTGCTTTAATCCATACATAGTTCATTTAAATTTCAAATTGGTTAAATTATTGACACAAAGAATTTCCTTTCTTGAATTAACTCAGACCATCGCTGAGGAATTTTTTTTTATTAATTAGGAAAATAGTAATTAAAAAGGATGATAATCGCTGTAAATAAAATTTCAGATATTATTTACCATTTCTATGCTATCTATAGCCGGCATCCTGGCATAGGAGTAGTGTGTCTTCCCCTTGATCTGGACTTAACGGATTCGAGTCCTGGTTTGGGCATGGTTGTTCTTTGTTCTATCTGTGTGATATGTGAATGTGCCTCCCTGTAAAAAGGGTTTGTTCAAGCGAATGTGTGTGTCACCATCATTTGAGCTAGAAGTCAGACTTATTCCCTCTGGGTGCTCAGGGCTCTTTACCCTCAGAAGCTTTCCGTGGAAATATGGACACGACATCATCCTTATGCTATCTATATCGAATTTAAAATATAATAAAGACTCAAATTTTTTCATTCAGTAATATTATTATTTTATTCTTAGGAAAATTCAGTATATTTTAAGAATACATATCTTTATTTTATAGGTTTGAGCAAAGTTTGGATTATATTTAATCAAGTTTGATAACAGACTAATTAAAGTATCTCTTTTAGCCCGGAAAAGATTTTTGAACATATTTTAATGTTTCCAGCGATCATAAAATTATTTGAGCGAAAATTTACTTCACACTTACTTTTATTGTTTTCTTACAGTTATGTTTTAAAAATACTCTGTATTGAAAACTTCTTGTATATCTGAAAGTGTACTTATTTCTACTTTCTGACAGTGCTTTTTCAGCGTGATTATTTCATTTTGTAATGATGACTTTCAAAATATATATATAAGCCATTTATATCCAGTATTCTTATCAGTTGCAAAATATTTTTCTGACGAACGAAAGCTATAATATTGGATTTTGCAGCCATTTAATTTCCTGACTCAAGAGTTTTGAAAACTGTTGATAAAAATTATTTAAAGTTATATCATTATTTTCATTGGAAGCATATTTATTTTTACACGAATTCTGTATTTAAATAAAGAAGAAAATTTTACGAAATAAATTCATAACTTATTTTCATTTCTAGTGCAATTGTATATCAGCGATGATTTTACAAAAAGCCATGTTCAGATTAATTTTTAAAAATGCACTCTTTCTTAAAATAAGAAATGTTTTATAGATGCATCAAGTTTTTTAAATAATTTTAATAAATTTTCGATCACATATATTTATAAAATTTATTTTAAATCGCTGATGTATTTTGAAGATTCTCTTTATTTTTGATTATCAAAAAATAATCATTCTATAAATGAAATCTCGGGAAAAAAAGTTGTTCGAAATTACTAATCATCTTCATGATTGTCAGGTTTGACACCAGCACTCAAAAACATACTAAATTACTAAGTAAAAAACATTCAACTATCAAGTTTTTAAAAACGATCCTAAAGCTCATACATAAACAAAAAAACAATGAAAACAAATTATTCTGGCAGACTGACCATTTTAGCAATTAAGAATATACTTCAGCATATATGTTTTGGTTAGTTGTAGTATAGCTAATGTTATATATGTTAATGTTATATGAGCTCTAGTATATATATGCTTCGCAAAAAATTTCAAAAATGTTATAATTTTCCAAATTTGTTTTTTTTTTTTCTGAATGGCAAGTTTTGCAGTGTGTTGAAATTGGCTTGATTTTGCATTTCAACTCTTTGTATTATACCTGCTTCATAAAAGTAAATCAGCAGTTCATAAAAATGATAGTTGGCTCCCTATTGCGTAACCGGGGCCAATTAGCAAACCAATCTAAATCGAAACTTCTGAGACACTCGAAACTGTAGCAGTCTGTTGCCATGCCTAATTAATTTTTCTCTCACTTTTGATTTCTGTGAAATCGATGGGATTCATCGTCCTGCGCTCTTTCCCGATTTCCGCCGGGAGCGGATGAAAGATTTGAAGGTTATCGATATCCGGCTTGCCTGGCTCTGCTGCAAAAAAACCATAACAAGGGATCCCGGCACAATGTAAATAGAAGTTGGCCAAAAAGTTATCTTTCGGTTCAAGAAACTTTCCGAGCCTTGACACATTTATGGGAATTTATAGGGAATCATGACATTCTTGCAAGACAGCCGAACAGAAGTGAACCTCTCCGTCTACTGCACCCTGCGATCGCGAAAGGGAGCGTTTAAGGTAATTAACTAATTTTTTAGTGCAGAGAAATTTTCTGGTATGTTAGTGGAACGTGATATTTATGATATTCACTTGTTCTTTCTGTAGACCTCTGAAAGTCCAATTATTTTAAAACAAAGTTGCTTAAAAGAATATTTTTATTGCATAATTGAAATCAGCTATCTAATGAATTGCAACATGTAATTTAAATGCATTTATAGTACTTCGGATATTTGTTGCTTCTTTTGTTGTTGTTATTATTTGGAAATTTTATGTCATAGCATTGATTATTTAAATGAAATTTTTAAATTTAATTATTTTAAAAATTTAGAGTATCCGAAAAAAAATGAATGCAATTCTTTGTTATTTATTTCTTAAAAGATCATTTTTTTCCTAATGTATACCTGACACTCATTTTTCATTCAGTAGCATTAAGATAAATAGAATTTGCACAAATTCAACAGATGAATATCGCTTATAAAGTTATACAAAAATGACATAAAAATATCAAGACAAAAATTAGTAATAATGTTTCTCAGAATGACAACTTTTATTAATAAACCACAATAAAGTGAATTTATGTTCATTCCCTTATGTCTTTTCTCGAACTTTCAGATTTCATATAATTAATGGAATATTAATATTCATAAATATTTATGAATGGGTTATACATTTCTTAAAGAAAAAAATTAAAAAAGTATTCTACCTAGAGCAGTTACATAATTTTTTTGCATTTTGTTAGAAAAATCTTCATAAATTCAACTGATTAAAAAATGATTTTTTTTAAAGTAATTTGACGCGCTCTTACAATAATTCATTTGCAGCGAATGGATTCTAGAAAATAAAGATCTTTAAAATTGCAATTATATTCAGCTTAATCAATATCAATATTCTGTTATAAAGAAATTCAAATAATCTTAAATTTTAAGTATTCTTTATTTGATGCGTCATTTATAGTTATAGTAAATTTCCAATTAAAATTTTGACGTTTAATTTCTTATTTAATTGAATTTTATTTACAAGAAAAAAACATCTTTATTATTAAATAAAGATATTTGTGCCAACTCTGAGAATTAATTTACGAAATGTTTTTGTCTTTAATTGAAATTTTTTTTACAATAAAGAAAAAATTTTAGACTTTTATTTCAAAAATGCATAAATTCAGATAAAATAGCTGGAAGATATAAATCTTAAAATTACAGGACTCAAAAAATCAAAGTTTTATTTATAATACATTTATTTGGGAAATTTCCGAAGAATAAGTGAAAATTTAACTACTTCCACGTTTTGGACATTTGTAAATTGAAAAATGTGGACGTCGCATGTTACTATTGCTGTATGCACGCATAGCTTTCCCGAACAGTTTCGAATATTTTTGTAAATCTTTGAAACTGTGGAATGACATGAATTAAATTTTTTCAAAGTTATGTTTCCGAAAAAGGAAAAAAATTATAAAGGTTTCTTTTCACAAAATCTTAAAATTTGATTTCATAAAGTAATGCAAATTCAGAATTATTACATACATTTTCGAAATAATTCGTTTTTTAATCAAATGCCAAGTTCGAATTATTGTTATCAACTAATTACACTCAGTTATATGGAAAACAGACCCAGTTTTATTTTAATATTAGTAATTTAATTTTCAAATTCTAATAAAAGGTTAACTGTTCGTTCAAAATCACAAATTTCTACTTGGAAAGTTTGAATTCTTAGTCGTAACGATCTGTTACTGTAAATAATTGGGCTTGAGAACTATTTGCGTAGCTAAAATAAATTATTTCACGATCCAACTACATCATATCTGTTCCCCCTATCCTGTCAGAATGCTAAAAATTTGCAATATTTGAAGGATTTCTAGCGACCTTAGTTTCATCACCTTATATTATTCGTAAAACTTCTCATTTTGCTTTTTTAAAAGCTGTATAATTTTATTATTTCACCTAAACTGTGCTTACATTATACTAAACTATACCTTTCCATACATGTTTTACATCAATTTCTATTGTCCTTTTTGCCTTGAAAGAACTTTAAATTCTCCTCGTGTTCAGTTGTTAGTTATTATAACCAATTAAATAACTCTTATGTCATAAATCTCAAAACCAAGTCAAGCCATGCATAACGATTATTACATTTGCAGAGATAATTTTTCTATTTCATCAGACATCTTTGATTCAACCAGCATTAATGATTAGTTTTTGAGTACCCACCCACCAGTGTTTGGGAGCCGATTGTACAAAGGAAGTTTAACTCTGTTAATATCTCCTTCAAAAGTAGTTTTAAAACTTTGTTTTTTACAAAATTTGATGTGATCCATTGTAATTCCATATTAATATGAATTTTCATTATTCTTCATGCCTTTATAATATCCGTATCCTTCAAATATTCCGAAAACCGTAAATCTGTGTAGTCAAGCAGAACTTAAAAATTAAATTCGCTGAACGTGACCCGATAATAAGAAACTTTACGTCACAAAAACATTGTTTTTTCTTCAACCTTATGCAATAAATAGTCGCATGAACATATTAATTCAGCAGCATCTCATTTTATTGTTTCATATTCTTTTGCTTCTACAAACTTTAAAAACATTTGTACAGGAGATAAATTTCTGGTTTATTTTCTTATATAAATACTGCTTTTCTATATTTTTCAGCAAACTAAAATTAATGCATACAACAATTATTAATGAATAAATTTCTTTTTTCTCTGAAACTTATTTGACCAATAAAAATCAGACTTTTCATTTATATTTTAATTCTTATGTTTTCCCGATTTGTGTGCTGTGAGTTTCATAATAAATGATAAGTAGCTTGGGAGATGGGAATAGATAGCACCAATTGTGATAAAAGGCGAATTTTTTAGATGAAAATGAAGAAAAAGGGGTTGGTTTATTAAATAAATATAGGTTACTTTTAAAGAAATTTTTATAAAAACTGTGAACTTTTTCTTGTGTTACTTTAATAAAAAGAATTCCGTTTTAAATTAACTATTTAAAATATTATGATGAAAATATTATGCACAACGATGAAAATATTATGCATTTGATAGCGTATATAAATTTCTAATTACACATATTTATATATGTAATATCTGACAATCAATCGGATATCTCGTAAATCTAATTTATACAATGCATTCATGACCAAAATTAAGGTCACAAATATGTTTTACAAAATAATTCTACTTTTCTATCAGTAAAATTAATAGAATGTGTATTTTGTATATTTTGAAAAACGGGTAACACAAGTTCAGGCTTCTATTTGAGTTTGATTTTGAGTTAGAAGGAGTTCATGCAGTGAGGACTCCTTGCATTGGAAAGCTTTTGACAGGCTTGAAGCTGACCAATATTAAACAGTGATGGCTCGATGGTTACAAGTGACATCGGAAGGGGTATCCAGATTGTGGAATCATTTCCAAACAAGTTATACTGTCACCAGAAAGGCTGTGCAAGGTCACCATAGAGTAAGACACCTGCATAGGAACGCTACTTGGCATTAAGCACTAGACGACATAGGCTGATATTGGCTCCTCGACCAGATGTTGACTTTGTTGCTGCATCTGGAATAAGAATTTCCATACAGACATCTGGCAGAGAGGCTTCTTTACTCCCGTTGACCACTCTTATATATCATGTGTAATTTTGATTGCTTACAACAAAAAAGCCGAATCATTAGTCTTGGTCACAACAAGAATGGAGGGGTAGGGGTCTTTTCAGCGATAAATCAAGATTCGTCAATCAGAATGGTTCTCGTGGAATCTTCTTCTGAGGAAAAATAGGAAATCGCTATCATCTCTCTTCGAAAGTCGATCGACAGATTTGATTGCGAAGAAATCCTTTCCGTGAGTGGCATAATGCTGGGCAATCGTACAACAGTGCACATGTTCGATGCAACTACTGTCACCGCATGTGGATATAGATATTAAATCCTTGGATTTCATCTTTATGGATGAAAATGCAGGATCACACAGAGTTCAAATTGTTGATGATTTTCTTGTAGAAGAGGATATTCTCAGTATGGATTGACTTTCGAAATATCTGGATACCACCCTATTGATCGCTTATGGGATGGTCTAGGAAGAGCCACTACATAGTGTAACCTTTTCCCAAAACCCTTTAGAAGTTCAAAAGCAGCATTTTTGGAAGAATATTGCCACAAACAATAACTGATACCCTCATAAACAGTATGAAAGCTCTTTATTGTGCTTTTATAGCAGTGAGCTGGGGTTTTATTCCAGGCTTTCTCCGAGATGAATATTTTATCTCTGATTCCTGATTTAAAATTTTTTGATATGCCCTGTTTCTTAATTCACAATTAAAACCTTTTTCATATTATGTCGCTCTATTCTGTGTCCTATTGTAATATATCTCTGATCCAAATTTCGTAGCCACGCAATGAATAGTTGATCAGATTTTATGTTTGCGACCTTAATTTTGGATGTGAGTGTATTTTTTTTAGTAATTATAGCGTCTTTCTTTTACATTAAAATTATATTTTTGATAAAGAGCAATTTAATCCACCGTTACAATTGTAGCTAGCAGGTAATTGGTAATTTTCAATTGACAATTGAGTATGATTTTAAACTCTTTTATACATAATGAGGCTCTTACATGTGCATTGACTTATTGAATTTTTAGTGTTTGGGATTAAGTAAAAATATTACGTAATTTGAAAGGAAAAAATCACTTGAAAACATGTCAATATCTCAAGTGCCCTTTATTTGTTATATAAATGGAAATAACAATAAATGTCCAAAATAGGATTGTATAACAATTAGGAAGTTTAATAGGTTGTATTTTTGTATGTCATATCTTCAGAGTGATTTGTTGATTTGTCGTTGTATGGATTATTTTGATGTTTCTGCTATGGAAAATATATTTATTTATAATGTTTATCTGAAATTACAACAGGAATATGTTCAGCCAAGTATTTCTGAGATTCTTTGAGAGAAGAAAATCGGAATTGTACAAAATTAAAAAATCTTATTATTTCGCTTGAAGAAAACTGGAAGAATAAATTTTTAGGATGCATAAGGAATAAATACCTATTACCATAATAAATAAATAATTACTGAGGATCCGATGGCTTTCTTTTTCATGAGGGCACATGAAATATATTGTTTAATTTAAAATAATAACACTCATGATCAAATTTCTAAAAAGTGTTAAAATAAAAATACGCAAATATCACTTAGAATGTTCAACAGAATATTCACATTTGTCTATTCATATTCTATTTTCATGACATTTTTTATTATGAATCAGCAGTCTTTACTTGAGGTTAGTTAAATAGCAACAATGAATTTAAATGATGGCATAATTTTATTTAGAATATTAACGCATATTACGCTCAATTAGTTCTTGTTTACCACAAGATATAAATGCCAAAAAATATTCAATGGAGCGTAGCATTCTTGTCTTAATTTAAACTATGTATTTTCATACCAACCTCATGATTGATGAGTTCAAAAGAATCCTCCATCCGCACAGTGGCAATTACAGCCCGACTCATCACCGCTCATGAGCTACTTAGCTCCAGGAATGAAACAATGAATCTTGTTGGAGCGGCACTTAAATGTGTCATACATTGGGCGTTTGAAGACCACTGTCCTGCCACCCTCAGATTGCTTTAACACGTGTTTTATAATTAATAACTTCAAATTCAAGACAGCAACCCACTTTGCGTATGGTGGGCGCATCCTAACCGAAGCACCGGGCAACTAGCCAGGCCCAGAATAAAGGTTGATGACCTGGAACGAGGAATAAAAAGTGCTGAAAAAACTAGATGAAATAAATTCGACGAGGATCTGCACGCCATGTTTACACACAGGACATATGTACTAGGAAAAAACAGGCCCACTTCCGTTGATATTAGCACATCATTCTACCAATTTGTTTGAGGTTTTTTAATGTTCCCTTCTCGGTACTGTGCGGCTGCCGGAAGATAGACTCTTGTTTGTTTAATTGCTTTTTTCCTTTTTAACAGTGGCAAATTTTTCACTCTATTTAAACTAAGATAAATATGCAGCAACAATAATTACACGATAACCTATTCAAATAATTAGATTACGGCTACAAATAAAGAATTTGAAGCATCGCTATGATAGTCTAAGGCTTGTAAAAATATTTTTTAGTTATATTTTATCATATATTTCTGTTTAAATTAATTGGTCATTCAACATAATACCTCCATTACCAGATCGTAACATGAAAAAATTATCTGTTATCAAAATTATTTTTTCGTTCTGATTTGAAACCAAGTTAATCCTTTGACATGCGAATTTATTTTATTGTCTAATTAGATGGAAGATTCTGTTTAAGACATAAAATGTTATATAAGATTATTTGGAATATCTGATATTCTTGAGCGTATTCGGGTTGAATTTATTTTCTTTGATTGCTCTCTATTTTAATCCAAGATTTAAAGTTTAAAAAAATCTATAACTCAATGCACGAGACAAATTCATTAATGTCCCCAAAGGAAATATTTCGGTAATAGCTATTTCCAGGCATTATAAATGCAAACATTTGACATGTATGTACTGAAAATAATAGGCAAAAATCAAAAATTTATAACCATTTCACCAATTTTCCCCTTATTTCTCTAAAAACATCATCTGTTTCGAAACTTATCGTAAAATAAAATTTTGACAGAATCGCACAGCGTCAAGAAGTAAGCACATTTCATCAATTAATTTGAAAGCATAGCCAAACAATTTGAAATAATATATTACTGAAGGAAAAATGAATAAAAATTATGCAAAGATTTAATTGAAATTAAATACAATCACTATTCCTGACAGACATGGTAGTTGCCAAAAGCAGTTAGTTTGCGGTTTGAAAAACTTCATTTAAATATAATTTTTAAAAGTACGAATTTCGCAAACGTTTAAACATTTTTTACCTCTGTACAGTTCATGATATATATTCAGCAGGATATTATGACTTTTATCGAAATTCAAATGGATCATTAAAATTAAATCTTAAAATTCCTTATTTCATAGTAACAAATATTAAATATTAAAGCAATGCTTTTTGCTTTCTCGTATGAATAGTTACGAGAAAGTATAGAAATCGTCAAAAAACTCGAGACCGAGATTTTGACGAATCGTAACGTTTTAGACCTCCCTGAGTTCAAAAAAATTTAGAAATTAAGAAATTTCATCCGTCTATCTGTCTGTCTGTGACAAATATGACCTAAAAATTATTTGAGCTAGAGGTTGAAATTTGATATACAATCTTTTACACTAAATTTGCAGATTTCTATCAAATTTTGTCTAAAATCTGTTCAGTGAAAGTTCGTCTGTCTGATTGTTCGAATATAAATTAAAGTGGTAATTACAAAAAAAAGAGAGCTAGAGAGTTAATATTCAGTACACAGAATAAACATCGATAAAATATATACCTATCAAATTTTGAGCTAAATTCAGCTACAGGTTGACTATCTTTCGATCTATATTATCAAAAATAATTAAACTCTATAATTCAAAGCGTAATGACTTAAATATATCAAATTTTTTACTGGTATTTGTGACTATAAATACAGTTTTGTGCCAAATATTTTCTTCATTTGGTTGAGAAAAATGTGTTTAAAACAAATATTCAAATTTTTAGATATTATTAATGTATCCAGAAATTAATCGCAAAATTCTCAAGAATATTCAATAAAAAATGCTAAAGTCGCTCCAAAAGTTAATATTTTATAATTATTGTGAGTCAATGCCGTGCAAGGCGCTTGCTGGCATGACAAGTTCATTACAGAGTACGCAAGAAAGTTTTGGGGAGACTATTCCCTCTACTTTGCTTCAGTATAAAAAATTCTGTGTACTGTTGCTATGTTTGCTGCAAGGACAGTTTGATAATTGTATTTTTCGTGCGCATTAAAGCGTTTAATGTTATTACCGAAAACAATCAAATGTTAAATTTAATTAACTGTCAGGAAATTTTGAATTCAAAAATAACAATATCTATTCATGCATTTCTCATTAAACCAATCTTACCTTTTCTTCAAATAAAATTTTCCTTTACATTGCTGACAATTCTATTCATTCATTGTTTTCATACGAGTTGAAAATTTTTTCTTATAACACTCTTTCGCAATAGACAGCACTTTCTCTTTCCAAATGTGGTCTTACATGAGTGTGAAATGACAATTTCGCATTTTCAATTTTTCGGACATTGATTTTTAAAAAATTATGCAACACCATATTTAAATAACCTGCGACTGATCCAAGTCTAATGTAATGAACATGTTTAATAAATCTATTATTAAAATTTTTTTAAAAAAATCAATGTTAAAAAAATTTGGGAAATGGAAAGAGGCAATTTTTTATGTTATAAGTACTTTAAATTTTGCTTCAAAATGTTGAAATGTAGCTGTAAGTAACAGCTCCCACCCTGCCTTGACATCCGGGTCAATCTGTATGACCGTCATCACGATAACGGAAGGTGAAAAACTTTACACAAGTTCAAAGGGCCACCATAGGCGAAGATAAACTGCCTTCATTGAAGGTATATCCGATCACTGGAGAGGGTAGCATGATCCACACTATTGTTAGACTCACTAGAGAAGCCAAAGTCTGTTTGCCTATTTACCAACCTCTCATTCACATAATCGTGGTGCCTTCTGATGGAGAAGTCTGAAACATAAGAAAGATATTAGTAAAGATTTCTGAATAATTAATTAAATAGTTAATTTTTTATCAATGTTTACATCCAGAACAATTCTGGTTGCACTAACTAATTATGAATTATATACGCCACACATTTAATAATCTAGTAAATTGAGCTGCTCATTTGAAAGAACCTTCATTAAAACAAAATTTATTTACTTATGATTTATTACAGTCCGCAAGTTTACTGTCCAGTATTCTGGGAAATGAAGCATATCGCGTAATAGTCTTTAAACTTTTAATACATATAAATGTATATGCGCATGCATGTATTTGAAGCTTCATCATATATTTAATACAAAAGAATTTTTTCTCCTTCCCTTTATCTATATTTTTTATAAACGAAGTAACATTTCATTTCCATACATCAATGGACTAGCAGATATCTTTCCTATTAACAGATAAAGAAAGATGTGCATAATTACTTGAAATTATTCCTATTTACATTTCTGCAATATTTCAACCTAACAAATTGCTTTTCAGCAAAGGTAATGCATTATTAGCCATTTTTTAAATTTTTAAACATGAGTTCCCCCTCCTCCTCTTGAAACGGAATTTATTCTGTGGACTTCAACATAACCAGCAAAATGCTGTTAGCATAGTGCTGAGAGTTTCTAATTTAGATAATGAAAATGCAAGAGTTGGCCTATTTTGATACGAACGTAAAAATTACGGCTTCCTTTACTGTTTACAGAAACCATAAAAGTAACTTAACGTGCTATGAAAATGATACGCATCTGAAAAATTAAGATACTGAACAATATGATCAAGTGCAAAATAAAATAAACTAGGGGAGTCATGCTAATTGATTTTAGTCTTTTTATGCATTATTCTCCAAAGACATGTAAACATTTCTAAATACAAATGATAGATCATTCAAAATGGTTAATCAATGTATTATTTTTTATTCCGTTAGATATTTATCATTACATTTGTGCATCTAAGTAATTTTTCTTTTTCTTTTTTATCACAAGTGAATAAATATATAATTATATAAGAAAAAAATTTCGCTTTCTTTTCCTTACAAAACTAAATATATTTTCATTTAATAAAGTATAATGAATGTTATGATAGATAATTATAAGAAACTATAATTTTAAATAGTTAAATCTTATAATTTTTTTAACTTTATGGGCTTACTTACGAGAAAAAAAAACCCAAAATATTTATTTAAATATCAGAATAATGCTGTAAGTGTTTTTTTTTAAAGTAGAGCTGTCCAGACTCTTAGCTTCAAACGGCGAGTAATTTTGTGAAAATGTGATGAAACCAGTTTTGATAAAAATTGTCATCTCTTCTTAATTTTAATAAAGCTGAGAAAGAAATGCTTTTTTTTTTTCATTTTTTGTGTGGGAGAAATCTCCGCTACCCATTAATTTTAGTCAAACCAGGATATCCATTAAATGTCATGGAAATACAGCTGTGCGAGTTTCCTTCCGAATTTTTTTTTCCAAAATTAGCCTCGTTATTGTAATTCTTTTGGAAGTCTCATAAAAAGCTTCGAGTTCACATTTAATAAAAATAATTTTAAAAAATAATTACGAAAGTAAAAAGTAATTTCTTGGAAAAATTTGAAAATAAAATTAAACCTGACGTGTATCCTTCACCGGAAGCTCTGTCAAAAATCAAAAACTTGATGGGAACAAGAAAAACAACACTCTTTTGCTGTTGATTCATTCACTGGTGAAATTAAAAAGCAAAACCCTAAAATGTTTATTTTTAATTGGGATGATACGTTACAAGACCCAGCTGGCCCCAGTAATAACTGCTTTGTCTTCAAACGAGTTTTATTTTAGACCGGATGTTAGGCTATCAGGCCTTAACCCGTTGGTACTTTTTTCTGACTTTAGTAATTATGGCCAAAAACACGTACGAGACACTTACTACATGTGAATTGAAGTTGCGTGAAAGCAACTTTTGATGGATAGAATGAAGAAAAAGTAAAAACGTTTTGTCACCTGAAAAGAGAAGAGCTGGGATTGAAATGCCCTGCAGGTTTAACGGTCTGTCTACTAAGAGAATGGGTTACATGATTTGGCCGACTATTGCGTTTTAATTGCCCATTATCAATGCGTGAGATGATGTGTGTATATATATATATATATATATATATATAGAGAGAGAGAGAGAGAGAGAGAGAGATCTTATCCTCAACACAAAACGTGTTTTTATCTATACAGTGCATAGGTATTATCTTTTATCTTGTAAACGTAGTTGCTTTGTTCCGCGTTCTTTCGGAATAATTTTACCACCAAATCATTTTGTTATTTTATGAGTGAAAAGAATTTAAGAATTTTTCTCTTTGATTTTGTTACCATACCCAAGAACAGTTTAGGATTCAAAGTTATACATTTTGGTCACAAAAAAAAGTGCAACAAAATAGATTTTACTCATTTACTATAATGTAATTGGAGATCAGGCTATTCGATACCATCAACTATTAAGTGCAAATCTTAATAATAATAATAATAACTTAATAATTACCAAAGTACCAGTGAAAACTCGAATTAACCAAAACTCTAATTATCTGAAATCACAAATCCGCAAAACGCATTCACTACTGCAGGGGAATAATCGCCTGACAACCTAAGTTTAGTGAGGCAATGCTGTAAGAACCTGTGGTGAGATTGAATCGAAATAGAATTTAGGACCTTTTGGATTGTAGCCGCGAAACATAACCATCACACAAAAGAGATCATTAATGTCCAGTGATTGTTACTGACCTATTAAGATACCACCATAATACTCCCCTACCAGTGAGTCTGTTGAGAAACGTACGATATTATAGCGTCAAGTTATATGGTGAACTTGTGTGAGCTGTTACTTTTGCGTCAAGTGAGTCTGGCGATTTTTATTTCCTTGTAGACAGTTCGTTGATTTTGGGTAGATGATGCCACGACAGCTGTATGAAGGCTGCGTGTTAAAATCAGACCGGGTCACCAAGGTGGTAATTGAGATTGAATCGGAATAGAGCTTGGGACTCTTTGGATCGTAGTAGTGTAACATAACCATTAGACAAAAGTGACAGCCTATCTTCAATGGCTGTTATTGGCTTATTAAAATATCACCACAAACCCTGGTCGACATCATTTTAATAAAAACATAAAAAATGCCGACAAATTGCTGCTCTAGAAACTTTAGGAGAAAAGCAAGAAACAAAACATATCTTACGAAGTTTTCTTAATAAAAATTTCCTGTGTTATAATGAACTATTAATAAGAATATATTAATGTACTTATTGTTATCATAAAAATGTAAGTTTTGCTTTAATGACAGACTTAAGCATGTTTATAACGGAAATTTTGAATTCGTTTTATAGTCAAAACATTTCAAGTCGCCTATATCTACAAAATGATAATGTATGGAACTTAACCAAAAAATTATTATCCGGAATGCCACCTCCTTAATTTAGTTAAAGGGAACTTTATTGTATTATTTAAGTCCTGTAAAAAATGTCCGATACCATACAAGCTGATTTTCAGAAATTCTTCAGTCAGGCTTTGTTTTAATCCCAATATATTTATGTAAAGTTTCAAGTAAATGAAAGTAACTGTGGGACAAATCTCGTACATTTAAAATGTAGTCAAAATATAAAGAAGACACCTGAACTTTCTATTTATATTATTTACCGTAATCAATTCAATAATTTTTCTATGGGTGTGTTAAATTAATTCTGAAATATTTAAAACAAATATATTACATAATTTTAAAATAATTAGAAGGTTTTTGGAATTTTTATTTTTGTCAACGGAAAAATGTCATAAAGATATTTACGGTTTGCACAAAATGATAGAAAACAGAGAAAAATTTATTTATCTCTCTTAAAATAATAATCATAGTTGCATTTGTATGAAAAATTTATCTAACGGTTTATGTGAGTTTAAAATGTCAATACGTTTCCTTGATAAACTTTATTCATAAAAGATAGAATTGTAAAAACAAAAAAAAAATCAGCCTTTATGTTTATGCAATCATAGCAAAACCATTTTATACATAAAAAACCCCTTATAATATGTCTTTTTTACATTTACATAGGTCATTATTTCATTGTTCTATCTATTTGCTTACCAATGAAATACCGCATTGTCTATTGATTGAATTTTTTGTAAAGAACAATAAATGCCCATAGCTAATTTAATGTTCGGGTCTTTTGTTAGTTCTTTAAATTTCTTGGAAAGTTAGATTCATTTTGAAAATATTTTTTTTCGATCGTATTAAATCACCGGTCATTTTCTAGTAAGAAGCATTTAATAATTAATTTTAGGAAGTACAATTTTTCAAAATTAAAGAAAATTTGTTTTGCAATGATACAGATATAATGTTAAAATTGCGATATACACAAAATAAAATTCTAAATTTTTTAATTTCATTGCAAATTTTGCTACATTTGTCAAATAACATTTAGTTGAGTAGTTATTTTGGTAAATGAGTAATTATAGTTAAACTTAAGTCCCATTTCGACACTACTTAAGGACCTTTTTGTGCAGAAACCTAGTAATTTCGAGCCGTCATCAGCTAGTAAAACCCTTAACTAGCATTTTAATCAGACTATATTCTAAAATGAAGTCAGTTTTAAAATATTTCTAAAATTTTACATTCATTATATAAATAAATACATCAATTTTTACTGAAGCTATTTTTCCGAATCACTCAACGGACTCTCAGCGTTTCAAAAAGAACTGGTTCTCCCAAATATTCATTCATTTTGAATTTAATGTTACCTCCATTGTTTCATTAGTTTATCATTCATCCGATAAAAATACGGAGATTTCTTCCAAACGACTCTGGTTCAATTATTCATCTTTAAGCACTTATTCAATCAAGCATCTAAGCTAACTTCAAAGAATAACCGAGTGCATTTTTAAGTAAAAAGGTCACTTTGTCAAGAAGCATTAAAAAAAACTGTCATTTGATCAGGGCACTCGTACCGAGAGAATTATTGTTCCCTATAAATAGACAGAGAAGAGCGATTATAAATAAAAAAATAAATAAATAAATCCTTTTCCTTAACAGAAAAGCAGAATCGTTCCACCTGGTTGCTCCGTAACTGCTAATTGTGTTTCAAGATTCATTGGCGAAACTGATAATAAACCGACATTCACCATCTGTGCGGAAGCGTTCTCCTGACGGTCGCCGCGGGCTACTTTTTCATTTTTTTTTCATCGCCCTCTCCCCACTTGCATTGCTTTTCCCCATTTATCAGCAACCTTTGGCGTGTGTTTAGATTTCACTCTACTCAGCCCTTTTCCCAGATTGCTCTTTTAGGGTTCCAAGGCGAAATATTAATGGCAGCAGCGCCTCTTGCAGGGCATTGAAAGTCGTAAGCGATGGGAATGGAATGTTTCTGGTCCATAATCCCATGATATGTCTGTAAATATTATTGGGGAAATGACCTCCAGAAGTGAGGCACGTGGAGGAGATTCAAGAGAATTGCCTCCTCATTAGATAAAAGGATTTAATTTTTAATGTGGCAGCATTTTATTTTAAGCAAATTTCAAAAAGATTCTATTTAAAATACATAATTTACAACCAGCTGGAGTGATCTCCCCGAAACTTTCTCGCATTTTTTCTAATAATTGCATATTATTCTTTGCATGCCTTTGGCGAAAAAAAAAGTCAAGAAAGAACCTATTGGTGTGGAATTTTAGATGACATTTTAAGCATCACGGCGATATTTTTACTATGGCACCAACGGAAGTAATTTTGTTTAAACTTTCTTGTGTATTTCCCAATAAAAATTTTATCACCCTTCCATGATGTAAAATTGTGAACCAAGTGCTTAACAAACTGTAGTTACAAAATATTAATCATTGGCTTGAATCTAACTTTTTTACTGAATTTATTTTGCGAATATGTTTTTGTACGCCATTTCTCTTTCTGCCAAAATTTACATTACAGTCGAGAGCTCCACTTGTAGTCATCAGAATACATACCGAATTTTACTGATTTCAGGTATTGCGCTTGAGTCAAAGCCTTGATTATAATTGAGTTATTGCGCTTACATACATGCGAAAATACAGACAGACAGATCGTCAATTCTTGAATAAAATTGTTTCAAAATATGATAAGAATCTGTATTTTAGATTCATACCTTGAGTACTAAGTTTTTTTTTTTTTTTTTTTTTTTTTTTATCGAGCTCATTGCATTTTGTAATTATTGAGTTTCACTTGCACTCGAAAAACAAGATAGATTTCTTTTAAATGTATTCCGTTAAAATATTTTTATTCAAATTTAGTCATAAGTTCGTATACACAAATTTAATCCATGTAATAAATTAAAGCACTATTGAGTTATCGTGTTTGCAGACAGATAAACATAATGCCAGAATAACATTTTTTGAACACAGAGATGTCTGTAACATAGAGGTACGGCAAAATCTTGCTTTCGAATTTTTTGACGTTTTTCTATAATTCATGTACGACAAAGTAGAAAAAATAAATATTAAGGATCGAGAGTATTGGAAAAGAAGCTCTATGTTCTGTTTTATATTTAAAAATTATTTGCCAATAAAGGGAAATTTAGATGTTAGGCGCCACTAGAAAAATCTACAAATTCAAAATATGCATGAAATGGCGTATAGTATTGTAATATAAATCGAAAAAAATCAATCTCAGATTTCATCTGAAGAATTGTGTAAACCTCTAAATTATAAATCGAAAAAGGCAGTTTTAGACAATACCATAATTATTTGAGTTGTCAAAGATAACGGCAATCAAAAAAGTATCGGATATAGCAAAGTTAATTCTGATATAGCATTAGTCAAAGAACAGAAAATAATTTAAAATGAAAACAATTCACAAAATTTACTTTATCAGCACGAGTCAAATTTGAGTATAAAAATTTAACTGAATTTATGGATGTATATACATGCTTTCGAATTCAAATCTCAACTAAATTAAAACTACCTGCCTTTGTGCGGTATCAGAATCGATATTTTTGTAAAATTTTGTTTTGAAAATGTACTATTACTTTGACGCAAATTATTGAATGTCTCAAAAGTTATGAATTAATAGCCCCGATATTTCAGAAGCAAGTATTAATTTCCCTAGTTTTGTAAGCTATCTACTTCAATGGATTATGCAAGCACTAGATAGACACACATTTGTGATTTACCGAATTCTAACTCGAACCTAAGATTTTGCTTCCGAATATAAAAACAAGTAGATTTTATTTCATGAAATTACTTTCAAACCCAGTTTATTTATTAGATTAACATAATTTTGGAAGTAATTGTTCATAAATTTTTTAACACGTATAAATTTATTTGTCCTTTGTAAATCAAGACCATCTATAATCAGTAATACTGTCTTCTATTTTTTTAGACTGCTAATATTTATGCTGAATTTCAATGATGATGATGTATATGATGTAGTGCTGAGCAACTTAAATACCATACTAAAAAAATTTTTAACCGAATGTTTAACAAATCCCGAAAATTATAATATGCTGAAAAAATTCAATTCAAATCAACTGACTGAAAATACTTATAATCCCTCCAACCCGCTAACCTTCGAATGCCTGGAGGGGTCTTCAACCCTGGGGGTACTCTCGAGGTTATCAAAATAGGTCATCCAAAGTGAAAAGTACATTTTTGACTCCAGGTGTGCAGTTATGGATTTTAGGGGGAGGGTGGGGGCTGCTGCATGTGTGGGAAGACCCCGAACTACCGATAGATTTTTTTCTCTCTCTTTTCTTTCTTTTTATTTTCGTGGCATTCAAAGGAAGGCGAGAGGCACTGCTTGAACTGTTCAAGGTATAATTAGCGAATCAACTGCCAGTGAAAGTGACCAGATGTGCCGAGTGGTTGGATTGTAGAGAAACTCTCTGCAAAAAGTGCGGATGGAATATTTTCTAAACCGCAAGTTGAGGAATGATTTTTTTAATACACTTTGTGTCCTCTCTCTTTTCTCTCTATATAATCCCTCTTTGAGTATGTGCTTGTGTGCGTTATTTCATGGTTTAAATAAACAGACAACAAATACTCAATTTTGTAAGGAATTAAGCCTACTGTTATTCATAGCGATGAAAAATTTACAAACTGCTTGATTTATAGATAACGCAGACACTTCAAGTAATGAACAGGACTTTTTGGAGCGCTCAGTTTCGATACCAACTAAGAATCAAACTTTGTATAGAAGCTTTATTCCGATACTATTTTAAATAGAAACACATTCCTGGCTTTTTGATTCCAGCTGACAACCTTATTTTTACAAAGATTTCACAAACTAAATTCTGGCACAAACAAATATTGTCAAAGTACTGTTTGTTCCAGTATCCTGAGACAACCACTTTTCGACGATTCTATTTCTTCAAAGGGTAAGCCGCAGACGGATGGACGCATTTCTAGAATTCTTCTTCATTCTTTGACCTTGATTTCTTGACATATTAGATACTTTCTCGTTCCTTTTTTTCACGTTTATGTGAGTATCGGCTTGTTTCAGAACATGTTATTTTATTTTAATTTAGTCTGTGAGTAATACTTTCTTCTTAACTGTAATTATGCCCACCTCTCGTTTTTCCTCTAACCCCTGTTTTAACGAATTCAACCGATCCTTACGCTTATGTAAAAGCGTGCAGGATTTTAGAATCCGTTGGCAAATAATAATTGCGTCACTTACTTATTTTCCTTTGCAGCAAAATTTTTGATTTTGTATTTGCGATTTTGCCACATTTTAGTACAAATATATTCTGAAAATCATTTCTAAAAGCAATCAGAATTGTTTCAACGATACTCGTGCCATTATCCCTCAACGATCCAAATTACAGCTTATTAACTAGCAAATGTGAATTCTTAAATTTCACTAAAATGCACTACAATCCTTTAAATGGTCTTGCCTCTGATTTTATCGGGATGATAGACAATTAAGTACTAAATTTTAAACTTATTTCCTTATAGCGCTATATAGAGCTTGGTATAAATTTGAAATGAGAAATCATCATAAAAAAAAGTTTCCTTCCGTATAAAATTGCGTCTCTAAGATTATATAAATAAACTTTCCGCTTTAAAATTGTATGAGGACTATGGAAAACATTTCGCATTTTGCATTATAATTTGAGTATGTCATTATTCTCTTTCCTAAACTTCCATACCAGACCAAGAGAAAGATATTTCATTGTCTTGAAGGATTTGCATCATTAATTCAGGACGCGTTTACAATGAAATCAACTCTCAAAATTTGTGGCTGATCTATGCATTTTGAAGCTGTGAGCAGAGTTCACTATGGGATTTCTCTATTAATAAAGAGCTGAATTTAGTTTCATATTTCAACATGTTTTTAACGACATATATTAGCAATTTATTCAACATGTTTTTAACATTTATTAACAATTTCATAATTTTTTTTTCAGTAACGTAATGAAATACTTGCTTTTATTTGTTTTATTTCTTATAATTCATGACTGTGCGAGGTCAGGTTCATACTTTTATACTTCTGTGTAATACTATTATTTAAATAGACATACGGCGTATCTAAATACTATACTAACTAAGCAGGCGTAACGAAAGAAGCTTGATTAATTTTATTTGACAGATAGCTGATCTCAGCTTAATATTGTATAATCATAAAATTTTTACTTTTTACAAGTTTTTTATTTGTAAGCTAAGCTATCAACGTTTACTCTCACACAACATTTACTTACTCAACATAAGTTGAAGCCTAGTTGAAAATCTCCAATTTCTAGCAGCCAGGATTCTGTTATCCGACTATAATGAGGCTACCACCATAAATCATTGCAAAACAAAATTATGCTAATCAAAACCATTTAACACATAGAACTTTTTAGTAAAAAAACAGAGTAATTTGTCTCCAAATTTATCATTCACACAAAAGTACCATTTTATACATTTTTTTTTAATAATTCCGCCGAAATAAATACATTGAAAAAATCTGATCAAGGTCAGAATCCATCGCTAGCCATTTGCGGTGGATTCTGCAGTGCGTAACTTGAATTAAGCAATGAAAAACTGCTTATGTCGTATTAATTAGTAGTTAAAAAAGAATGCTCTAATGAACTTAATAATATAAAAAACAAATTAAAAACATCCATAGAATGTAAAGTAAAAAATTATGTTAATTACATGTGCTACTGATGACAATTATTTCATGATTAATGTTCTTTTTCTCAACTTCTTAGATTTCAGTTACTATCATTTGTTAAAAATAATCCTTTAATTTGGTGAAAATTACAATAAAAACACTTCAATTATCAGGATTCGGCATGCATGATTTATTGCTATTTAGAGAGTGATTCTGATCAAACGGGAAGTCATTGCGATTAAGATGCTAATAAAAACATTTCGAATCTTAGGAAGAGAATTTTCGTATGAATTAGGAGGATAAAAATACTTAATGTCTTTCTTTTTGTGTGTTCATTAGCAGTTGACATTGAAAAAATTTTACTTCTTTTCCGACACGTGTTTTCTAAATAGAGAAATGTCTAAATTAAGACATTTTTTGATAAAATCAAGAAAAAAACATATTCAGTAATTTAGAAGAGTCGAAAATGAGTCGCTCATAAAAGTTAAAGATTAATAATTACATACATAATAGGATAAAAAATTGTGTAAAATTAATTATTCATTGAAACGAGTTTCCCAAATTTTTATTTTTCTTTCTTCCAACTATTTTTCATTTTTTTCTTGTATTTGATTTTCTTATATCCATTATTTGGATGAAAACCAGTTATTTTCCTTTTTTCCGATTTCCTTGTTATAGTATAAAAATTGTTACGTTATTTCTAAAAATTGTATTGATTATTCACTTAGTCTTTCCCGAACTATATTATTTATTGAAACAGATAATTTTCAAATTTGTTTAATAACTTAAAAATTATCCTTTGTTTTTACAATATAGAGCATGTTTAGATAATAACAAAAGACTCATTTGATCACTTTCAGTGCTACCAACGAGATATCTCGTCTTTCTGATATTTCCAATTACTTTCTTCTGTAGACTAAAATTTGTCTCTTATGTCCGAAAAAGGTCTTAAAGGTATCCTTAAAGTTATTCATCAGATATGTATTAGAAAGTTCAACCTATCTAAATTGGCATAAGGGCCCATAGAAACTTGTAGTTAGAAGTATCTGACATATGAGATATCTCGTTGGTAGTATTGAAAGTTTTAAGGTCCGCTCAATTATTTCGCTAAATTTCAGTAGCTTTAATGTTTCATTTCATTATATTCGGAGATCCCATGCATATGCGTTGGCAGTTGGTGATTTTGCAATTTTTTTTACAAGTAATTAAAGTTTAGTCAGCTTCATTCTTCCCTTTTTCTAAAAAAATCGTAATTTTAAGATTTGCCTAGCTTTTAGAAACTAATTTAATAGAATAAAGTAAATCAAGAAATATTTTTCAAATTTTATATATATATATATATATATATTTGATAAAATATTTCTGATCTTTAAAATATAAATATATCTTGTCTCAAAGTGATGATTGAAAATAAGAATAGTTGTTATTATTCATTTAATATCACAAGTTATTTAAAATGTGTTTCTTAATGTATATTTAAAAAGAGAATTCAACTAGAGAGATGTACTTAGCTTACTCATTTTTGATATTTAAAAAATACATTTAAAACGAAAATAAAATAATCAACCCATTATTAGTTAATTTAATTATAAAAAAATAAAATTATGTTGTGTCTAGACCTTTTCTTGGTTTAAAATCATGAAAGCATATTAAAAGGAATTTATTTTTTAAATGACGCAGAAAATGCATTATGACTAGCTCATAATGTTTGTAAGACACCAAATTCTTTGGACAGAGATGGTTCTTTTGTTTGATGGCATCATATTTTTTCTCAAGGTATTTATGCTCGTAAATGATCGAAATCACTAGAAATTTTAGTAATAACTGATTGTTAATAAGCTGAGTGCTTATTATTTCTCGCTTTCGCACATGGCCATTTCTTTGAAGGTTCATGAGTGGTCATTTCATTTGATATCACTTCCTTAAAACCGCATTGAACTTGAAACGATATTTATGCCTTCCAGTACTTTATATTGAAAAACAAAACCTCGTAAATATTTTCATACCAGTTGCACCCCGCGAGAATGATTTCCATGAAACTTTTTTGCGTAGTGCCTGATAAAAATGTTATCCTCCCGTTTCCCTCCACATAAAAACTGTGAATTTTGGGTAAAACTGTGAAATTTACGAATGCTCAGATTTTTAGTTTCACAATCACGTGAAACTAAAAATCAGTTTTTAGTTTTGCGCTTTGTGGTACGAAGAAGAAAAGAGTATGTAATTTTGATGCCTTTTCTTTGATAGACTGGAAGCAAAATTTGACATGGAATTATTTATGTTTAAAAGATCATAAATTAAATTTCATTTATCAAAGTCGTTAAGTTTTTGAGTTATAGCATTTACATACACTTGAGCATACAGACGATTAAGGAAGGATTTGACTCTAAAATTTATGAGTATCTACAATATAGATGTTAAAATTCAATATTAAATTTTATCCATACAGCGACTAACATTTTATAGTTTTCACATAGCATTTGTGTTTAGAAAAAAAAGAGAAATTTTCAAAATGGTTTTATGCATTTTTTAAAAGTTACTTTGGAAATTTGCTTATAGAATCCATACATCTTTTGATAGGATATTTAATTACGAGTAGAAATGAACAATAAAAGTAATGCAGTTTAATTTGAAATAATAGAAATTTCCAAATATATTTTTTATATTGTTCAGATTAATGAACTATATATGCTCCCTTATACAATAAATTCTTATTAGCCATGTATTTCAAACGCAGCTAGAATATCTCAGTTCTAATTATTGAAAAAATGTGTACACTTTAAAAGATTTTTTTATTTATAAAATTAATTAATTAATCACTTAAATAATTTAATACAAACTCTGCGATTGCACAAGAAAGAAAATGTAATTTTAAAATAATCACGTGTTCAAAAAAATATCCTAATCTACTATCTAATTTAAAAAAAAAGAATAAAAACAATATCGTATGGTTTTATATCTAAATATTTTATTATTATTTTAGTAAATAAGGTTAGCCGACGCCTTGTATAGGGGTAGCATGTCTCCCCAGTAATCTAAGCGCCCCAGGTCCGAGTCTCGGTTCGGGCATGTTTGTAATTCTGTGTTCTGTCTGTGAGTAACGTGAATGGTCCCTCCTGTAAAAAGGGGTTGTGCAAGCAAATGTGAAGCCTGAAGTAGCGAAGTCGTACTCTTGGCGTTAGTTGGCACTACTAAAAAAAGGGACACTAATTTAGGTTTAAATCGCTGACAGCTTTTCTGTCTGCTGGTGGTTGGCTGTATACAAGAAGAAGCTTTCTGTCAGCGGGCTTGTAGAGTGCCATAAGTAACAACAACAACAAATAGGAGAATTAAAGAGGATTTCTGAACCTTTATGATACTTTTATTGTGTACATAAGAATCAAAAATATATTCAGCATCATAAAAACGCCTTCTAATTATAATTCAACACATTGGATATTTTCAATAATTATATAATTTTTGCAATGTTTTAGATTTATTATCATATTGTTATTATGTTTTATTATATTACTTTATTACGTAATAAACCTTTATTCTCATAAAGCTTTTAAAAAGCCATAAAACGTAAATGCACTATATACCGCAAAAAATTGTTAGCAAAAATTATAGCGTATAATAACAAATATTTTGATTCATTGCTAAGTGGGAACTTGCTTCCCTTAAACCAACTTCGATTTGTCGAGCTTTATATTCATTAATTCAAGAGTAAAGGTTTAAATTTCAACTGTATTGTTAGCATTTAATTTTCTTGCATGCTGTGGCTGAAAATTTAATTTCGCTAAGAGATAATTTGCTTAAAACCTTACAAAATTTTATTGTTTTTTAATTGCACTTACATTCATATCTGTTTAACCATAAATTCCATACGATATTTGCATTCATTCACGTCAATTTCTTACGTAATATATCTAACAATTGATCTATTTCTAGAATTTAAATATTATCTAACATACAGCCAATGCGGTTATTGCCAAGGGAACAATTTAAAGAGGCAGGTAAAAAAAGGGGGTTAAATTGTTTGTGTATGAATAATAAATATAGGAATAAAATATTAAAAGGAAAGGCATTCATTCATTGCATTCATTTTGAACAACGATTTAATTTTTTGATCCAGAAATTGTGTGTCCAAAACAAAAATAATGTTACATTGATGGTTGTGGTTGTTGCGACTTATAGCACTTTACGAGTCCCCAGACAGTTATATGTCCCGATTTAAGCCGAGTGAGCTTGTCTTGTTTTTTCAGTACGACTTAGCTACTTCATGCATCACATTTGCTTGTGCAAACCCCTTTTTACAGGGTCACATTCACGTACATATAGAACACAAAAGAAGAAGCATGCCCTATCCGGGACGTCCAGATCACAGTGAAGACGTGCTACTTCTACGCCAGGAAGCCGAATCCTAGGTCTCTATGATGAATGTACCATTAATATTATGGTGCATTCATCATAGAGTCCTAGGATTATCTAATGGTACATTATATTATATAACATTATATAATCATTCATATTAATATAATGGTGCATTCATCATTAGTTGAGAATTCCTAAGATAATACCAGTTAGGAATTTAAAAATCCGTTCGGTAAAGTCATTATTCGTTAATATACATATAAATTTCCCAAATAATAAAAACTTCCAGTTTTACTTTTCAATCTTCTCAGCAACACAAAAAAAACAACTTATATAATACATGAATTGACTTTTCTTTTCAACCTCTATGAAACACTGATGAAACCACAAACGGCATTTGAATTCGTGTCGTTATCGACGAGTCCTTCAACTTTTCTCCTGTATGAGCTACTCTCCATTCCATACTAAAGAAAACACTGTGGCACAGGAAAAGGCCTATCGATCGCCCATGACCTCTCGCATAGTTAAAATAAGTTGCCCTGATTTTTATTTGTCCCTATCAATGTGGCCAACTGTTTGCAGCCGAAAAAACCAGTTGAAGCTGAAAGATGCGGGATGGTTTTATTGCGATCATTCCAGACAGCAACATTAACTATATAATTTTGCATTTTGTAATGGATCACATCGGATGATGCGAAAATAAATACAGAAAAATCATGTTGCCAAATTAACAGAAAAAAATATCTACTTTTATACCTTTCTTTTTATCCTCATCTTTTCAGATTAATGGCACAAGATAAAATTATACACACATATATATATATATATATATACTAGGCATAAAAGAATATTTTTACCTTTATGTAACCTTTAAATAAAAAAAGAAATTTGTAATTTGCAAAATTTTGACTTTTAGATTGTGCGTATTATAGAGGTGGGCAAATAAGGTATATCAATCTCGTCAGCTCATCAGAATCTATAAAACGTCAGCCATACTGTCATTTTGAATCTTAAATTTAGTTGCAGTTTGTTAGACAATTTTATTTTTAACAAAATCAAAAAAGAATTTTTTATGACTAATTTAAGCAATTGATCAATTTATTTTCATGTATAAATTATTCCCGCTTTTGAAAAATAATGACTCAAAAATAATAATAACTGAAGAAGTGATTCAATAACTAAATTAAGAAAAATATTCCACTTGATTTCAAAATTTTTTTAAAAAGTTCATGTTCTAACATATATGCAGTTCTCTTTTGGAATTAAATCTAAATCTCTTAGTTACTAAAGAATATCATTTTCTTCTTAAATTATCATCATAAACAAACTGATTTTAAAGAACACATTTTTCTCTTTTTTAATATCAAAAGAATTATATTGAAATTCTTCTTTAAAGGGTCAGTGGACTCTTTTAGACACTTTTAGAAATAATTTAGTAAGGGTTATGAAAATTTTATAAATATGTTAAATTTCTTTCTAAAATTTTAAAACAAAATACATTATTTTAAAAAAATTTAAAAAAATATATAATTTTCAAAAAATTCAAGGCGTTTTAATTTTTGGTTTTTTTTTAACAATTTTTTTCTTACTATCCAATTTAAATTTATTTAGAACAAAATTACCTATAATTTTGTATTTCCAATTAAATGTTAAATTTTTTATGCACACTTACAGAGCTTTCATAGAAATTTTATGTTTTTTCTGAACTAAAATCGATTTTTCACGAGCTAAAAGACTTTAAATGCATACTCCATTTACTTTGAATTTTTGACCAAATCTTTATTATAAATTCCATTTCATCATTTCAAAAATTAAGACATCTGGAAAATTTCAAACATATTTAAAACATGTTATTTCTATTTACAATATCATTTTGAGAAAAGACATTTCGATATACTTTTTTTTTAATCGTTCAAATATTTATTTTATTGAACAATACAACTATAATATCAACTATTTTAGTTGAATATAAACATATATTTTGGTGAGGAAATGATAAAAATAATATTTTAATTTTTTCGTCCATTTTTGCTTATTTCAAAATCCTTTGTTCTCCTTACGCTGTAAAAAATTTCACTATTGGTGAAATTTCACTAAATTTCAATGCTTTACTATTCACTATTCAAAATTTCACTAAAAATTTTAAAGAACTAATTCTTTGAAATTTTACAAACGTCTTTTAACTCGGAAATTTTTCATTGTTGAGTAAAATAATAAAATTAGTTCTTGATGAACAAGCCGCTCCACTGAAGAAACTTTTATGATCGTAAAATTTCCCTCCGCACGTGATTCACTTCGCTTTTTTCTTCATAACAGTTGCCGCAAACAATGATTTATGGTCTTGTCCAACCTTGAAGGTAAGGAAACTCGTGGACAAAGAGAATATGAAAAAATATTGAATATGTGATCTTTTAGTCAAATCCGGTGAGGTGGCAATACATTTTTTTAACTGACAAAATTGATTTAAAAGCCTCCACAATTCAGAAGAAAGTCAATCTCGAAAATATTTTTTTTCAGTGTTGTGTCACTGCTAGCGAAATTTGTTTTCTTCTGTCGAATAAGAGAACTATAATTTCAAATAAAATAAAGCAAGTAGAAGAAGCAAAATAAATGGATAATTTTCTGATATTAATTATAACTTTCTATTAGTTTCAAATTAACTATAGAATGCATGACTTTATAGTTCTTTTTATAAAATAAAATATGTGTTTTGAATACCTTCAAACAATTACTACAAATTTTAATTACTTTTTGTGAATCTTTAAAAAACTTTAAAATATACCAAATGACTACATTGTGAATTAAACAACATTCCAATGACATAAACAACATTATAAAAACTCTGAAATAAAAATAAATAATAATTTTTACCAATATGTATTTTTACAATGCACGAAAAATATTTTTTGATTGTATTTTTAACACTTTCAACGCGACAGACGTGGTATCTCGTCTTTCAGATACTTCCAATTATATGTTTTTGTAGGGTAAAATTTGTCTCTAATGCCTGTTTAGATAAGTTGACGGACTGGTTTTAAAAAGTTCAAGACAGGAAACATAGCCCACAGAAACTTGTAAATGGAAGTATCTGAAATAATTATTCATACAACAGCCATTTTAGTGTGTTTTTCCTTAAGTTTGCAGTTTAAATCTATTTCTCATGCTACTATTACTACATATTTGTCTTTTCTACAAACATTTATCAAAACGCATTCAAGTAAGGTTCCCAAACATTCATTGTTATCCTTTAGAATAATCATTTAAAGCTTACAAATGGAAATGAAAATGTGTAACCAAATGGCTACACTATACATTGTACTTTTAATGGAAAATACTTCCTTTGTTGCTTATATTAATACATTTATATTAATCTAAACATTCATCATATGCCTTTGCATTCATTAATCCTATATTTTGTTATGTTATTTAAGGAAGGAGGGTAAAATTGTAATAAAATTGAGACTGTAATGAATGATAATTATGATTAATAAGCTGATGTCCAGACATAGAGCATCAAACTTGCCCCGTGATATGAGCGTCTCTGGTCCGAGTCCCGGTTCGGGCATCGATGTTCTTCTTCTGTAAATATGCCTTCTGCGTGTAAATGTGCCTTCCTATAAAAAGGGGACATGCAAGGGATTGTGACGCATGAAGTAGCTAAGTGGTACTCTTGGCCTTAGTTGGCCCTACTGAATAAACAAAAGATGCTTATTCGGCATATATCACTGACGTATAATGTTAGCGGGCCTGCAAAGTGCCATAAATCACAACAGCATGATTAATAAACAATTATGTTTTAGTTAGATGAAACACCAAACACTCTTGAGCTATTCCTTTTTTTTAAACATCATTTGTCTCAAATCAGCAATGGCAAAGGGGGTAAACAAATTACAATTCAGGAGCAGCATACTTCCATAATCGATTGGGTTGCTTGTTCGATTACTCATAAAATGAAATATTTCGATAACTGACTTTCATTGTCATAATTATTCCGTAAAATCTTGCATTGTTTTGTTTGAAAAAAATTAATCTGATACACAAATAAAATTAATTTATATAGATGAGCAAAAACTTATTAAAAATGAATGGCAACCACTTCCTTATTTTTCTCTTATAATTAATGAACACAAATCATGCTGTTCAGATTTCTCTAAAAATTTGTGAGTTTTTGCAGATTTGATTTTCTTTCTCATAATATTCTTTTTAAGTCAAAAATTAACACTTTTAGTTCAGCAAATTTTATATTTATGCCTCATTATATAATGGAATTCAAACTATAGATATCAAGCATTTGTAACATAAATTGACTTTACTATGTTTTATGCTGTGTTACAATTCAAAACAGGTCAAATTTCCGTCAGTCTGTTAAAATATTGCTCGTAAACCTAAACTTTATTTTATTTCTGCCTTTTCTATTCAATAAAAAATGGTTCAAAAAAGAAGAAAAAAACTGTAATTAATTTAAATTACATTTAAATAAAATTTTCTCCTGGCTGACATTTGCAGGAAGTCGAAAAAAAGTCATTTTTATGACAAGAAACTCGTTCATTCGAACATGACTTAACTTGGACTTCCTGACATGCAACCTCCTCCCCTTTTTTTATGAGTAAGTCTATTCTACTTTTCCCCTCACCCTTCGCTCTCTTCTTTTATTTTCATCCGTTTTTTTTTTTTAATGCTTTTAGGCACCCAAGTATGTTCGGAAGCTATTTTCAGTGCGTGAGTTTTTTTACAGGTCTGACAAAACGCGTGACAGTCTTGGTATTCTGTAGCAGGTGTTTGCTAGCACCCGCTTTTCAGAAGGACTGTACTCATTTTCAGTATGTTCTACCCTTTGGCAGAAAAGAAGACTAGGAATATTGACGCGTTTTATAATTAATATAAAGGTAAAAAAATACTTTTTTTCAGAATTTTAACGTTTGTTTTGATATTTTGAACCAAACATTTTACTTAATTTTACCAAGGGTTGCTTTAATATTAAAACTGATCTTAACAAAT
Source organism: Argiope trifasciata (assembly GCA_026543055.1). Lineage (NCBI taxonomy): Eukaryota > Metazoa > Arthropoda > Arachnida > Araneae > Araneidae > Argiope > Argiope trifasciata. The sequence goes on along the minus strand of JAPMOQ010057252.1, from coordinate 256,738 downwards.
AAAATTTTTAAAAAATCTAAAATATCTGAAGCAGGTTTTTTTTTGTAAAGTTATTATTATTTTTATTTTTTGTGTACATTATGAATTGATAAATATAATTGCACTAAATATTTATATTAGTATGCCTATAGCTTTCACTAAATAATTATATCAGAATGCCTTTTAGTTTTACCAATTGACTATATAAGTACGCCTACAAATATCTATAAAATACTCTTTATTTTACGGAACTATACATAACTTGACGCTAAAAATTTAAGCTTTCATAAAATTTCTTATAAAATGACCAATAAAACACATATCATTCTATGAAGTGAAGATTACATTTTTTTTACATATATTAAAATTTTTGTTGAAGAAGAATATATAAATTGGCTGTTTAAGAGCAAGCTATATGATTCGTTCATTTTATTATAAAATGGTTTTCAAAATTAATGAAAGATTAGAGGAAAAATTTTCTAAAAATTCCTTATATATATCTATTTAATTTTACTAGTTGAAGTTCTTCTCTTTTAAATTAAGGATCGATCTGTTGGAAATCTTGATCAAAAGATTTTTTTTTAATAAACTACAACTCCTTCTTTTGCGATTTTTAATTCTGAAATATCCCCATTTTTGTACATTTGTTAAATCTTTTTTATTTTGTTCTCATTATGTTCATTATCGAAGAAATAACATTTCTCGGCTTTCGCGTAATGAACTACAGAAGCATATCAGAATTGTTAAATCTTTAAACTATGAATAAAAATTTATGACGACAAATTGAAAAAAATATGTATTTCAAAAGTTCAAAGAAGGTTTATTTCAAGCATTAAAACTTTATTTATAAACTTTGATTGCAATTGAAAACGTTTCGTCGATTTAATTTGAAATTGTAGTCATTCGGCTAAATATACTTCCCTGTCAAATCAACTTTTATTAAATGGTTACTTTAAGTATTATTTTCAGTTAAGGGTTAATTCAACACAAGTTATGTATTATTTTGAACTAGGAATAGATATTTCAAAAAGGCCCATATTTTCAAGAATAAATCAATATAAACATAAAATGCGTTATTTTAAAATATTATCTTTTCTTTTGGATAATTACCACTTTAATTAAATAAGATAATGATATTATTTGATTTTTTAGGGTTATTAAAGCATCGATCTTTTATAAAATTTCTGAAAGTTAGCTCCAAAATTGAAATGAAAGTAACGAGATTTTGAATCCATGAACCAAAATTCATCTAAAATATTAATCAGTCTTTTTGCTTTGTTAATGAATATGTTTGATTAAGATGATACAGTGGTTCAAAATAAATAAATTTATTTTCTGTTGGGGTAATTTACATTTACTAGTTCTAATGAAATAGCACGCTTGACTGCCAACTTCATTCGTTTTAAGTTACTGTAAAGTCTGCTACATTACAGGGATTTTTTTATCCCTATATTTTCTACAAACAAAACTGCAGCTTTCAAAAAATATGCGCCTTTATCTTCTGATCCCTTTAAAAACATTATTTTTAGCATCTAACCCTAAATCTATGCTTGACATTATTACCCGCGTAGATTTTCCTCTTTAGTCGAACTATCTCCATGCGGGAGTTGAAAATCAGCTGCCGATTTGGCTCCGTAACAGAAAACAGTCCCGTTGCTAGGCAACTCAATCTCACGTGGTTGGGATGTCAACACGCTGCGTGATTGGCTTTGAAACGGGAAAGGGGAGTTCCATTTTACTATATTTATCGCCACTTTTTTCCAGTTATCGTGCCTAATGCTATGAGCATGAAGAGTAAAAAAGATGATTTAAAGTGGGTTTTTTTATCTATGTTTATTTCGGAAATGGTTATTAAAAAAAGAAGTTTGCCAAGTGTTTTATAAATTAATTAGTAAATATCAGAGAAGATGATATTTTTAAGGGTTACTTAAATAACTACTTACCTTGGAAAAAAATTGTACAAAAAGTACACTATTTGCAAATCTAAATTGTGTTTTGTGCATGGTTAAAAAATAAACTATTAAGATTTGCAAAATAAGTTATTTATTCAATCGAGTATTATTTCTTTATTGTTTATTCTATTTTATTGCAAAAAATATTTCTATGATAATTTTTACATTTTTTTTTTAATTTAGTAGATTTACACAGCAAGTGTAGGTCAACAGATTGCCATTTAAAATATAAATCACAATCTCGACTATTATATTTAATATCTTACAAAACAAATTTGTAAACAAATCTATAATAAGAAAGAGAAATTGAACGTTTTATTTCAAAATATAATTAATTACGATCTTTTCTAAGAATTTCCGATGACAAATTAAATTTTTGCAATTGCTGACAGACAAATGAAAAGCAATTAGTCATGCGAATAAACAAACCAACATTATAAATCAAACGAGAAGAAAAAAAATCTGGACATTCTATTTACTATAAAAGCGCGAAGTAATAGTCATTTTGGCTCCATTTCTTGCCTAACATAATTTAAAAACCCCATTTATAAAACATTTTGCTTCTTTTCCACTCATGGCGAGTTGTTCAATTCGCACTCGAGCTCTTTTTAGAAATTTGGCGAACTTTGGCGACAAACCATTCTATTTCCCATTTAAGCAACCCTTAAAGTAGCGGGAGGCAGCGTTCAATAGTCTCTTCTTATCCCAAGTACGAAAAAAGAAAACATTCGAGTTGTGTGCGATTGGGTTGTCCATTCTTCAATTGATATTTCTCTAACGAGCTTCATACAATGATACCAACCGGCGAAACGGTTGCACTGTTGATTGACACTTGCACAAGTCTTGCGATCAAAATATCAGTTGTAAAGTGTTAAAAAAAATAGATAAAATCTTAAATCTTGCATGAATAAATAATTTGCTCTGAGCTGGAACAATTCGCACTTTGAAGTGGTTGATAGTAAAACTCTTTTCTCTTCAGAGCTTCATATATTTGAATGTATATGATCAGAGCTCTGCATTTGTTAAATAGATTGTACGAAAACACCAGAAACTCTGGAGTGTGATATTTTTTATAATCGTGATTTAAACTCTTATTAAAAAAAAGAAAATAATTTTCTGGGCAGAACATGGCAATCGATACGGAACCAAAAGCTCCAAAGAGATCACCGGTTTATTACCTCATCATCGACTATCGAAATGACAAACTATACACTCAGTATTATAAAGGAATCGATGCTACCGACTGTAGCATCCGAAAATCCTCATCTGGATCAAAGCGGGTTGTGGTGATTCGGGCGAAACTCCTGCCCAAACGCGTAAGTTTGCATTTTTAATCAATTTTTCCTTTCGTACAATTGTATTTGAATGCTATTTTTCATGCATTCATTAACTTCATTTTACTGGAAACTCAGGCATCTTCCGTTTACCCCTCGACAACATCAAGATTAATTTTATAACTGTTGATATTAACAGTATTTTCTGTATATTTTATTGAAGATGATTTATTCTATTTATCATATTAATATAGATATATTATATGATAGTGATTATATCAGTGTATATGATAAATTGTGTAATATTTATCTAATTGTTTTTAATGATTTTCATTGTATAATATGTAATAAATGGGTAAATTTATCTCAATATTTTAAAAATTGATAAGAGTTGTAAAATTTAAAATATGTTTTAATAGTACGGGAATACAGAACCTTTAGAACACATTTTAATTGTATTGGTAAAATTATGCTTAAAATGTATAACGATTTTATTGGATGTAACCAGAAGTATTTGTTTCATGAAACGATGACATTTTTTATCTTCCTTACTTTGCGATGCATAAATTCACTTTCTTTCCATTCCTACCCTCCCCCCCCCTATCTTTTTCTTTTACTCCTTTAACTTTTTCTTTGGCATACGGGGTTTGAAAATGGATTCCGCAGCTCTGAGGCCCATCTTCAGAGTTCTCCCCATTTTAGAGACTTTTTTTCTTAGCATACTTAGCCGAAATATTTCAGAGAATTCAATTACCCTTCCTATCAGTATTTGGCCGTTTTGATTTGAAGTCTCGGTTGCGATACATTAAGATTATAGATAAGAGACCAGATTATATTAAAAGATTTGTCACATACGTAAGTCTAAGGTACTTTTCAGAACGAGGTGTTTTTTTTTTATTGTTGTAGCGTGGAAGATAGGGATAGGTAGTGTAAAATTATTCTCGTTAGAGTCCTCCTCGCTAACTAATGTTAATTTAAAATTACAAAAACCGCTTAAAATCACACCCGAAAAACTTCAGAGCTAAATGATAATCAAAAATGATCTGTTCAAAATGTAATTGCTGCTATTATTAAAAAAATGTTTTTTTAATTATGGGGTTCTCAGGATTTTTCCCTATTTTATTTTTTGTTTGTGTATTTATAAATAATTAGAATTAAAATGAACATATTTTTAATAACAAATTTTTGTCTAATTTATTATTAGAATAGTAATAAAAGAGGATGTTTATCAGAAACGCAAATGTGTGTGTGTGTGTGTGTGTGTGTGTGTGTGTGTGTGTGTGTGT
>JAPMOQ010057252.1:216804-251077 GCA_026543055.1 Argiope trifasciata | reverse complement strand
TAAGTTTTAAATATATCCTATCAACATACTTCAAAATAATAAACCTTGTAATGATTTGCAGTTAAAGAAAATCATATTTCTTCCTCTTCATTCTTATAAAAAATATTATATATAAAAGAAGTTTGAGTAAATTAACTAGTAATTCTTTATGAGTGATGATTTAAAATAAAAATATCATATAAATATAATTTAAAAAGTAAGAGTTGTATTGATTTGCAAATAAATAAATTCATATTTCTCCTCCTACGTTCTTTTAAAAAATGATTTGAACAGAAAAATCGTTTCTTTGCTACTTATTTCATGTTAGGACGTGTGAAGTTAAACCGAAGTTGAAAGAGAGAAATTCCCTAACTCCCACGTTTATTGTAAAAACCGTTTCCAAACAGCACAGCGCCACGGGCAAACCGAAAATGCAGTCCACCCGTTTCTTTTCAAGGCCGCAAATGAACGTTATTCTTCCGTTACGATATCTTGTTTGATGTTGCATAAGGGAACTCCCCTCATCAAAATAATTAAGATTTTCGTGGCGCATTTCAATGATGACAGGTTGCTTTATTACCTGAAGTATTATTGCAACCGAGTGCACTTGCTCGTTGGAACGTGACAGAACAAAACCAAAAAGCCCATTACTTGCTTCTTATAAGGAAGATGCCTGCTGTTTAGATAAGACTTACAATGCGGAAAAAGAAATTCTATCACTAGATTATTATTTTAACGGTTAAATAGCTGTTAAGCTAATCAGTTATTGTTTACTATGTGTAGGTTGGTATACCGAATAAATTAACTACTTAACACTTTTTTTCTCCCTACTCATTTTAAGAAAGGGATGTTCGACGGTTATCAATGCATTTAAATCGTAATATTATATATTATAAATGGCTGAATCATTATAGTTTGTAAAGCCAATTGATAATTTCTACATGTAACTGACTTAATTCAATTCATTGCAATATTTTGAAACTACCTGAGTTCTAATTTGATATGAGCTATGTATTTCCAAGCTTAGATCAGACGGCGCGGATGGTATTAGAGCTTTATCTCTCAAACAAATTAACAAATTCATTTAGATTTGTAAAAAATTATTGTGATTCAGTTCTTTAATAGAAGTGGTGTTGAGTTCTTGATCTTACAACTATACCATTAATAAATTATTTCTTGACGCTTGTAAATATTATTGCTTTTCTAATGAAAAACAGTAGTTTTAACTTCACCGGACTAACAGATCGTCCTTTTGAAGTCTGTGGAGTTGTGTATGATATCCCTTACGATCGCTTTCCTTTATTTAATGATATCAATTTTTTCATAAGGCACATTATTTATTTCATAAACTAATTCACATTTTCATGGGTCACTCAGTATTCTAATTTTTCACTGCCTCACTACTTCACACCATTTTGTTAATAAAAAAAAAAGTTCGTTCATTTTATTATTGCTTAAATGATACAGGTGAAGAGAATATTATCAAAAATTATTTTATTTGATTTAATTATTAGAAGGGTTGTTCTCCTTATGCACTATTCTAAAACTGAATAAAAGGACTTTCTACCTCAAAAGATGTACACATTAATATTATTTTTAATCTATATCCTACATTAGTGATTCTTTACAGTTAATTACACTTATTAGGAGACACAAAAGATTCGAAACATGTCACAAATTCTAACAAACATATTATCAAAATAAAAACTGCAGTGCATAGTTTAAATGCATTCCTAATATATTCTTGAAAGTAGGCAGACACTTTTTTTAAAAGTTATTTTTTTAAAATGATATATTCATTGGAATAGGGGAATGATTCAATAGCAACAAACGATCGTTGGAAGGATGGCAACATTAAAACTGTCGTAAAAGGTTGCGTTCTTGAAAAAATGAAAATCGTTGATGAAATTCATTTGATCTACGAACTGGTAGGTTACAAAATGTGTGGTAAACCTGTGGAATCGCGGCGCCCTGATGGAATACTCGTAACTTAAGAACCGGAGAATTGTGGGATTCATATCTGATTCCAACAAAGCAGGGTTAGTGGCTATAAATTCCTTCAAAATCAGATGTCCTCCCTTTGGCTATTTGTTAAAAATTTCATTATAGATCCAGATCAGGTATAATCACAATGTTTGTCGGTTGCTCAAAATCTTGAGGCCCATCCAGAAATAACTCTCGAGTAGACTTGAAATATCACTAGCTAAGACATTAGTTTAATTAAACAAAACTGCATTCTCAAATTTGAAGACTTTTTTTTTCTCGATAATTCTTTAATTTGTTTTTATAATTTTTCATGTGTAAAGAATGAAATTGAAAACAAAATAACTGCACGCTCTCTTAATAATGAGGCAGAAAGTTATGATTAAGAAATGAGAGGATTAGTTACACCAAATTGCATTTCTTTAATTAGGTAGAAATGTCGATATTAAAATTAATCATCTGAAAAATATTCTACGAATTCTTTTTTTTCACTTGATTTTAAGATTTGTGCTTGAAACTCGCGCGTGCGTGTTACATGATTATTTTCATAGGAGTTTATTATTTTTATCTTTTTCTCACTTGATTGCAAAAGATGATAATACTTACGTAGAAGGAAATCTCTTTTAATAAAATTAATAAATCTCTTCACTTATAAACAATCATATCTGGAAAATAATATAATAAATTGATTCTAACGCTTATGATTTTTTTTTTTTACTTTTATGGAACTTATTTTTAAATAATCTGTGCGATAGTGTTTTGTAATTTTTTAAAAAGCTATTCGGCCCTTTATATTTTGTTCGATTGATAAGTTTAATTGGAGTTATTATACATCGTAACTTGGTAGGGAATTTTGATTCGTTTTTCTTTTTGAGCTCTAGTTTTAAAAAATTAATAGCATAATATTATGCATTAGCAAATGTCAAAGAATGTCTGTGCTAATTACCGAAGAATTAATTCGAACAAAAATTTTCGTATATTGTGATTCGAATCAATATATAAATTCAAAAATTCGAAATCGTATTTTCTTAATTGAATGGAGAAATTGCTTTACTCGTAAATTATTTATTCTCTTATAAGAATATTTTTTATCCACGCTCATGGAACTAATTTTTAAATAGTCCTTTGTGATAGTGATTTGCAATTTTTAAAAAAATGTGTTAACATTTTACCCATTTTTCGATTGATATATTTAATTGGTGCTGTTACATTCCATAATTTACCAGAAAAATTTAACAAAAATAATAAAATCATTTAAATTTCAAAATGTAATATGAATGTCATATTCGATGCAGATTTTTATATTTTTATTTTTCCCCGCCTCTTTAAATCTGTAATATTTTCTATGCTTCTTAAATAAATAGAGAATATTCAGGCAAATAAATGAATATAACACACTATCCATCTTCCTAACATAGATTTTTAAAAAATAGTTTCCTTCCCTTGAAGCGCAACGCTGGAAACAATGAAAGACTTTTTTAATAATTATTTTTTTACATTATTTCCGTGATTAATATTATTTTATCCCGTCACACTTGCTGAGGTCGTTGCACCCTACCACTAGCGAAATTCTGGTACCTTTTTTCATCCTCTCCTTCCCCTTCTCTCCCCCCTCTCCCTTCATCGGGACATACGAAGGGCTTAATTGCCCCTGGGACATGAAGGGGGTTTTAGATATGAGTCACCGGAGGGGGTCGATAAAATTTCTGTATGCAGTCATGAAGTCTTTTCTATGGATCTTATACAAGGGACTATACGTCATGATCAAATTCGCAGAACGAGGTTTTTCCTTGTATGTCATTCTACCCTCTGGGAAAAAGGATTTAAGACTTTTTTTTTTCTCCCTTCTTTTAATATATTTATTTTCCACAGAAGGAATCATGTTTTGTTAGCTCAGCACCGTTTAAAAATATTTAAGGACATATTTTAACGCATGTTGTATAAGACTGAGTATTTATTTATTTATTGCGTAATTTTAATGGCATTTATGGTGAGTTTCGTGTTAATTGAGAGATTATTCAAGAGGGAAAAACAGAAGTAAAAAAACCGTTATTATTTTAATAACCGTAAAACAAACTGCTCTAAATTCAATTTCGTTTTATAAAAGCATTTTAATTATAGCGACTTTTTTAAAAACATTTTTTCACATCAATGATTTTATTTAATTTGGGATAATTTCCTTTTTTTAAAATTACATATTTATTTTATAAATTTGTAAGATGGCAATTTTGGAACAATGCTGTTTTAAAATCATGTTCTTTACGGCTTATTTAATACTGAGCACATAGCACATATAGTTTAAAATAGTTTTATGGAATATTGTTAAGTATATACACTTATTCGAATGATTTAACTTTTTTAATTTTTTAAATTATTTTGCTGTTTCTATTGATTTTATTATTCGTAGTCCTTTTAAGACTATAAAACGGTTGCGTTTATTGAGCGTACATCTGCTCAAAAGTACATCTGCAAATCAAAATACAAAGCATCTAACAAACATTTTTAATTGCTTAATATGCTAAAAATTTTATATCATATAAAACAAAAAAGGTTTTAACCAAGAAAATTAACACGGGAACATGAAATAACGTGAAAAGTATATATATATATATATATATATTTCATGTAACTTTTCTTTTTCATAAACTTATATCGAGATGAGGAATTTTTAAAAATGAATTGTTATAAAATTTAAACATTGTAAAAAAGAAAAATAATACAGCTAAATGGTGAGGCATTATAGCTTGACGAACCATTATTAAACTGAAATCCGAATTATGTCAACCATACATATTCGAAAATATTTGAACGTGCCAGAAAATGTGTACATCACGACAAAAAAAAAGTCATATTAGTAATGGGATTGGACATTGTGATATGTATAGAGCTCTAAGATTAGAAAAGTTGCAAGCGCAAAATAAATTAAAAGTGGGTGTTTTTCAGTAAACAAAAAAAATGTAAGTCAACATAGATTATGTATAATCTTGGTTCATAAATACGTATGTATGTTCTGTTGAATTAAAGAAGTGAAACCGGTCTTACGAAATGTTAAAAGATATATAAACAAAATTATTTATCTTATTTCATACAAGGTATAGATTAATGTAATACTAAAAAGCAATTAAATGTCATTTACGAGCCAAAATATTAACGCTTCTAAAAAATTACGATCCTGCATTTGTCAAGAAGGGAGTTAAGTGGTTTAACTCTTTCAAATTTCGAATTAGATAATTCTTTCATTAGGGCAGCGATTCTCAACCACTGTGCCGCGGCACTTTTGTGTTCTGCCAAATTCTCAAAGAATGTCGCCAAATTTTAAAAATGTACGAAGTAAAAATTAAAATGAAATGTAATTTCAAATTTTTATAATTATAATGAAATAATTAAAAAAAAATAATCGATATTTTTAAAAGTAGAAAATGAGAGTAGTATTGTCATTTTTACGATCAAATATAAATGAAACTATCAAAAATCTCGAACTCAATTTTCTCATTAAAAGTATTCTTATTAATCCCTTAATAAACGTACAGTTGTTTTTGTAGCACATATATTATTTTATTTTACATTCAAAATTATTACGATAAAATATATTACATAGTGTATTCTAGGTAAGTAATCAACTTTTAAACTTATCTTTTTCTCTGAGTGCCGCCAAATTGTGAAAACGTTAAAAGTGTAAAGCGACACACACACACACACAAAATAAAGGTTGAGAATAACTGCATTAGGCAGTTAAGCGCTGTTATATCAGTATTTATACTTACATTTGTCGATCTCATCGTACATTTTCCTATCAAACATCCATAATATATATTAACATAAAGCAATCCAAGAGATTATCATCTAGTATGTCATGTGAAATTGTGCGTGTTTAGCAATTTTAAATGTTAATTTTTTTTGTTATTTGCCAAAATCTTAATCTCTTTAAAATATTTCTTAATATTATCTTCATTATAGTTCATCAGAAAGAACTCATTTCATTACTTTAACTATTAAAACTGAATGAAGGAGCAAACTCTCGAGGAAATAATAAGTTAGTCCAGAACCGTATGGTTCAATGCCCCCTCTTCGTGAATGATCGCTCCCCTTGAACCTCGTCCTCCCCCCTCTTAAGAAGCTGTGGGAAGAAGTGCAAAAAATGTCCCTGGAGTACCTGGACAATGGCCTGAAATCGGGGTCATGATGCGCGGGGGGACTACTGGATTGCCTTTTTGATGGGAAAGATCACTCTCAATGGGGCTCCTCTGATATTCAGCGAAGATTCCGTTGAGACGGGGTGGATGGCTGAGGAAACACGACTTATTTAGATCCAGGAGACTTGTTTGTTGTTTTGGTTGCTCTCCCATGTTCCTTCTTGTTTGTTCAGCATTTTAGATTTTTTTTTTTTTACTGACTTTTAAAATGGTCAACTAACCTGGTTTTTATTCTCTTTTCAAACATTCTTCTTCCCGATCCGACTGGTTCTAGAATTCAGAGATCGCGGAAGAATTTTCTGCTTTGTTTCCTAAGGTAAAAGTCTAGTTTTGTCGAAAAAAAAAATTACTGTTCCGTAAAATTATTTACTTTATTGATCGTTCTTAAAATAATGTTATTATTATTATTATCGATATCTTTTTATAATGAATTGTGATCGAGAATTCGTTGCATTATTAAATATATAAATTTTAATTAGTTTCCCACATCTATTTTATTTATTGAAATATTTTTAGTATTTTTGTTTCATTAATTTTGACTGAAATAAAGATATGTCCCAGTTTTTTCTAAGCCACTGTTATTAGGATTATTTTTTTTAGTTCTGCCGTCCTTCGATGCAGCACCTCATAATTTGTTACTTATGAGGATTTTAATTTTAATATAAAACCATAATAAATATCAATACTTTAAAAAATATTTGTAATAGTTTTACTAGTCTTAAATATTATTCAATAAAATAACAAATAATAATAATAATAAATCTAAAGTATAATTTTCTATTGTATCGAAAATACAGAAAATAGTTTAAATAATGTTTATTTATTAATGACAAACGACTTTTATTGTATTAATAACTTCTGAACAGATAAGAGAGAAAAAAGAAAGAAAATCCTGATATTCGTAATTTAACTAATTTCTTTGTGGATATTTTTTGTACCCTTTGAAATTAAAGACAATGATGACTTATTTCAAATTCATTGTAGACACGAAACCTCAAAATAAATAAATAATAATAACATACTAACGACAATACTGCAATAAAAATATGCAGAATTGCTCTAGATAAATCATCTTTTTAAAAAAGGACGTACTAAAAAAACAATTACTTTCTTAGCTAAAAAGTAGAAGAAAAAAAGAGTGGGCTTAAAAGAAAAACAATAGTGTCAAGGAAAATGAGCTCCTAATCGTCCATCATAAATTTAAGCATTTAATTCTAGACCGCAATGGTTCTGAAAATCTGGAGTGATAGAATACGAAACATTCATTAAAAAAAGTTTTTTCAATGTTTTTACTTATATTTTCCTTGCTTTTGTCATTTTCCAGAATCTGGATCATAATCTATAAATTTGCTTTAATTTAAAAAAAATATACATGTTCATGTTTTTAAATTTCAAGACTTCTCTTGTTCTAGGTTAATTCAATTAACCCTAATTATTCCATCTGGTGCAATTATTGCATTTCTGATTTAAAACCTACAAAATGTATGAAGAAAACTATAAACGAAACTAGAAAATTTGCTTATCTATAAGTTTAATTTAGCATTTACCTTTAATAATCAAAGCATATCGACATAATTTAAAGCAATCCAATTTTGCAATAAAATTGACAGTTATGTTTATACTCTGAAACAATCTAAAATAGTTTCATTAAGTCGGAAGTTTTATTATAATTTTTTTTTTCTTGAAATGAAAAAAATGGGAACATTATGATTTAGCAAATTCTTAATAATATCCTTTTCTCTTTTAAATTCTAAAACAATCTTATCGGATCGAACTTCACAGACCTCGTTGTAGATGACGTTTGAATGATAGGCTCTGGAATCATAAGAAATGACTTGCTAATTTTGTATTGCAATTTCAAGACAAACTCGAATCTGAACTCGTATCTCTTTGTCAAAATTTTCCGAGTCATAGCCGGTTGTAAATGCCTTCAGAAACTAATTAAAGTTTTAATCACATTTAGATCCTTATTCATAGCTACCTGTAACATGTTTGTCTGTACACATTCTTTCTTAGGCAAAATTAAATTATTTTATGTATTGGGGAAAATTTTGATTTCGATGTTATTATAATTTTAATAAACTTTGTGTTTAACAGCCTTTCTAATATTTTTAGCTTAGACCCTAAAAAGTTGATTTTTTTGGAATGCCTTATAACCTTTTCTTGTTAATGAAATACTAACTCGAAGAGCTTAAATTTTAGGAGCACAGCTTTATATGAATTTTGGGGTCAGAATCTTACTTTAAAAAGTGAGTTTTAAGAAAATTTTAAATATCTTATAGACTTAAAATATTTTGACAACGTTGATTTTTTTCATGAAGTTCATATAAAACTGATTATTATGAGTATGAAAAAAAAAAGGAATTATATTTTGTGAATAATCTATAAAACACATCTTTTGATAATCTGCGATGTTGTATTCAGTTATTAAAACCATTGAACCGTTAAACGAATATATGTCTCGTCTCCCAATTAATAAATTGTTTTCATTTCCTGCTTTGTAAAACTCCAGCAAAAATTAAAGCTAAAGAATAATGAAATACCCTGGTCAGGACAAAACAAACAGTCCGGCCATTTTTGAAAAGTCGATGTAGGTTAAGACAGCTCGGCCGGATGTAGTTCTTCCGTTGAGTAGTCAAAACAAGCCTTCGAGGCCACGCCTGCAGCAAAACTCTTTCCGTTCAGACCCTTTGTTTTGCCATCTCTCCCTCTACGGTTATATCTTTTCGGGAACCGCAAGCACTGGATATGAAATAATGGTAATTTAGGTTTCTGATTTCAACATTACGCTTCTTTGTTATATTGGGCAGAATCTTCTAGTAAGAAAGGAAGTTCAGTTGAATGATTAGAAATTGTTTGAGATCGGTCTATATTTGCTGGATAGTAAATAGAATTACTTAATTAACTTTGAATTGGAATTTTAAAATTCTTCTTATGACACAGATCCATAAAAAATTTTCATCCTATGGAATCTATAATTTCTTATTTCCAAACATATATAATCATAGTTATTTCTTTTATTTATTTAAGAGAGATTCATCGTCAATTTAATTGAATAAAATAAAATGTTTGGTAATTGTAACACCGCATTAGTTATCTAAAGCAGGGGTCTCCAAACTACGGCCCGCCAGTGCCATCAATCCGGTCCGCGACAGCCAATGATTTATTGTTGTTACTATTGCTGTGATAAGTTGAAGAAGAAAACACAGAATGATAATTACTCGGTTTTATTTACCAGCAAGGTAAAACTTAACGACAGAAATGATGACGCAGAAAACTTAACGTAGGTATCTAAGCTTAAGCATATTAATAACTAACTAATAATTGAAATGAATCCCACTAATCACAGTAAAACAAAAACACTAATGAGATTTATGTAATTGTGATTTTCCACCGATAATAGCTTGTAGCTGTGGATCAATTTTATTTGTACCAATTATTATAAGAAATTTAAGATGCTCATCGGTTAATTGAGATCTGTAAACATTCTTTGTGTACTTCATCTTCGAAAACGTTTTCTCACACAAATAAGTAGTACCAAAAACAGAAAACAACCCACGAGCAAATTTATGCAAATTATCAAATTGTACCAGTGGAAGGCTCTTATAAAATTCCAACAAAGATGAATTTTGATATTTTTTCTTAATCATATCACTGCACTGTAAATCAATAATTTCCATTTGGACTTCCAGAGCCAGGGTTTCAATGTCAGAATTAAAAGGATTTGGAACATGACCCTTGGAACATACTGAAAAAATCATTATGGCCCGAAGGCATCAAAGTTTGGAGACCCCTGATCTAAAGCATTATAAGTGATAAAAAAATAGCGGCATATTTACAAATATAATCGTTATTTTTTACAATATTCATAAAACTTTAAAAAAATGTCTTTTGAAAAATACTTCATGCATTTTTTTTAATTGTAAAACAATGATCATTCTTATATGATCTGCAAATATTCCAATATTCGGCACTTTTCCAATATTTCTTGCATAAATAAAAATAGTATATGTAAATAATTATGTATAATTTATTATTCACGATGTGGTGCAGGTGTATTCGTCAACCGTCAAAGTGAAAAAGGGTTGGAGCTTGTTTTGTAACGTCCAAACTAAAGCAGCTGCTGTAACATTACCTTGACCTTAATAAATCTTAACATGAACTTATCTGTGAAATATCGCCAGTATGGCTCATTTCCATTTTAAATGCTAATGATTTATCCTAGAGAACCTAATGAACATCAGTTAAAAGGACGTTTTCTTCTTTTACATAATATTATTTATAATCATCTTACTTATGTGCAGGTTGTTCACAAATCAACTAATATTTGTGGATTGATTTTGATGAGTGCAATTGGATTTAATTTCTTAATTTTCATAAGACTACAAAGGCATTTACAAACTTCTTACTTAAATGTAGCTTGTGCACAATTCAATTAATATTTGTGGATTGATTTTGATGAGTGTAATTGAGTTGAATTTCTTGATCTTCATAAGACTTACTTCTACCGAACATCTAATGAAAACATCATTGTTTTACCCGAACATCTAATGATTATTTTAACAATTTTGATTGTGCAAAAAGTGTAGTGTACATGAAGCCGCTGTCTTTGGTATCAATGCATCAAGTAAATATAATTTTACAAAACTTCGTATAGGAAAGTGCTTTTGAAAGAAGAAAGTGACTGGAAGCAGATACAGATGAAATGTAACAATTGAAAATATAGATCACAGTTCATTACATAGTACAGACATTTTAAATGACTTTTACGTATACAATTCTAATAGATGTTAACATAGATTAGTATTTATTGCAGGAAAATATCCTTCCTATTGCAAAAAAGAGCATTTGTTTCGGCACATAAAAGTCGATTTTAGTTACTCCTGTATATCTGAGTATGCTTGTTATAATGAAATCACGTTGCCTGATTATTTATGCTACTTAAATTCAGAAATTTGATAGTCTTCTAAATGATTGGCTATAGCCACAAACGGGAATTGTGTTATAAATACATACACACTCACGTTATAACAAAAAATACAGAACTGCTAATAAGCTTATCCATAGTGGCTGGTATAATGTCT
Organism: Argiope trifasciata; assembly: GCA_026543055.1. Classification (NCBI taxonomy): domain Eukaryota; kingdom Metazoa; phylum Arthropoda; class Arachnida; order Araneae; family Araneidae; genus Argiope; species Argiope trifasciata. The sequence goes on along the minus strand of JAPMOQ010057252.1, from coordinate 239,838 downwards.
ATTTCCGGGGGACAAGTTAGTTATTAACGTGTTTAACGTGCTTCCTATATTTTTGAGGAAATTGTTTACTTTCATCATTTGAATGGCATAGATTGGCACAATTTCATTACTTCCTCTCCAATGCAATTCACGGGTTTTTTAAAAAAAATATGCTTATTTAAAAATATATGATGTAATAAAAATTAGATAACTGTCATTTTAATAGCCGTATGGCATTTTATCTTGACCATTTAGTCCATGTCTACAAACTGCATGGTAATTTTTACACAATTTGATTAATCACAATTGTTATTAATTTTTAAGAATTTCAATTCAATAACCGTTCCTTTATTAGTGGTATAATGTTGTCAGACTCTATTTATAAATTGCTTTAGAGACTTGCTTATAATTTGTATTCTGGTTTTTGATTAACATCATTAAATATTAATTTATCTGTGATATTTTTTTAAATAAAAGAAAATACTTTCTGAATCGTCACTTTGACAAGTAATTATAAATATTTACTGCAGCTACAAGCGATAAAAAGAAAAGTCAAATTGCTGAAAAATCAGTATTGTATTCCATACAGTAGATTGGTGACGCACACACTTGTGCTCATTCCCTTTTCGCATCACACTTTCGCAGAAGGGGAAGTGAAATTTCCACAATGCATGCGAGGGTAATAACCCTGCCAGCTTTTTTTTTTCATTGTATTTTACACTTTTTTTTTAATCCGTACACCAACACACAACCACCTGCACGCATTCTTTCCTTGTCCGTGTATGCATGCGCATTTGATGAAAACTGTGAATAGAGGGATAGGTATGATTTTCAGAGAAGGGGTTATTGAAAACGAATTTTGCATTTAAAAAACCATCCGCAAGGCATTGAAAAATTGTGTGAAAGAGATTATAAAAGTAGTTCAAGAATTTTTAAAGTAAAGAGGGTTGCAGTGCTGTTGTGGGGAATGTAGGGAGAAGGGACCTGGACTGAAAGTTCAATGCTCTCTCCAGTATTTCAAACAAACAAAAAAAAAAACCTCGGAAATGAGTTTTGTTTACCGTATTGCTTTTGAAAAATTTAGTTTGATTATTTTAAAATAGAGAAAGAAAATTTTGACGTAAATGAAACTCGGATATATTAAGTTTATTTTACTCTTTCGGTTTGTTGTCATTTCTAATCATTTTATTTATTTTGGTAGAAATGACACCAGAAAGCTGGTATGCAATATAAAAGTGTATTGCTGTTTCCCTGATTGTTGATACTTTTCGTCTTAATCATTTTTTTTTCCTTTAGCAAAGGTACTGCTCTATGATTTTCTGTCTTAATAACATCATTTTTTTTTTTTAATTTTGAATCTCAACCTTTAAAACTATATCAAAAATGTAGGAACTGATATTTACAAGGTTTTTATCATCATTTCTGAAAAAGTAAAAACAAGTTTAGCTGATATTTTTAATGCTAAAAATAAAAGCAAACAAACATAGAATCTAATATTAAAAATTCATCCTATATTGCATAATTTTGGCAGATATGTGGTTGAAAGGAAGAGACTTTTAGAATTAATTTCAATTTATTCAATTATGGAAAACATAATTTGTACATAGTGAGAAATGGATTTCTCTGACACATCGATTTAGGAACGTGTATCTAAAGTATCTTTGAAGTTTTACAGCAGGTGTTAGGGAATTTTATCTCTACTCACTGAGATTCAGCAATTTTTTTAAAACGCGTGTTATAATTAACTAAATTTTTTTTAAAGCGGGATTTGGTTGAGGAGATTAGAGAAAACTTATATCTGTAACAAACCGATATTTTTTAAAAGTCAAACAATTATTTTCCTAATCCTTAAATCACATTTTGACTATATTTGAAAATTGCTGCTTATATCCGTGTAAACACCATGCCTGTCATGAAGAATTGATTAAATCTTGGCCTTTGGTAGCTGCGAAGTTAATCTTCAAAGATGAAGAAAATCAGAGTATTTTTTAAATTTAAAACTATTATCGGAAGTATATTATTTTGAGACTATTATTTTGTGTATATTTATAAACTTCGTGTTTTAACGATTAATAGATGTTTAAGGAAACGAATTTATGGATTGTCTTAAACAACTTATTTCTTAAGGCAATCAAGGTCATTTCATAATGAGAAAGAATATTGTATGTAAATTGGCTATCAGGTAAGCTTAATTAGAATGAATCATAAATACTATTTTAAAACAAAAAGTTGGAGAGCATGACTGAAATTGATCTCCTCGTAAACTGAGACATTTTCTACGTTATGTTAGGAAAAAAAAAATAAACATGAACTAGAGTTATAAAAAGCACAGTTTGATGCACATAAAGAAACTTGAAGTATTGATAAAAACATTTTACAAAAATTCCTTTTTTTTTTTTTTTGCTGTAATTTTTAACGCGCTTTGTATTTCTCCAAGCTGTAGAAGCAGACCTTCTCGAAATTCCGATGCTGAAGGTCACTACACTCACAAAAGCAAGGAAAAATCAAAGGACAAAAAATATATCAATTCGACTCCACCATAAAATTGACTGCATAACAAAAAAGTGCACCTATCGTAAAAAGTGAGAAGGGAGGAAAACCTGCCGGAGCGTTGAAAAAAATAGATTCAAACGCGGGGATGTCTTTTGTAAATGGAAGAAATGGTATTGGAAAACTATTCCTCTTTTTCTTTCCGCTGTAAAAGTGTTTATGGATCTGGAATTCGTGCCTTTAGATTTCTTAAACATTCACTTAACAGTTTCCCACTCAGATAAAAGTAAAACAGTGATGTAAAGGATTTTACTTCATTCATATTTTTATTTGGATAAATGGCAAAAAAAATTTATCATAGAACCTTAAAACTTTGTATTGTTGATGGGAAAAACTTCTAAAATTCAATAGCCTCGTTTCTTTAAAAAGCGATACTACAACTTAACGATATTACCTAGTTAATGGTATGGTATCATTTTCACCAAATTAATTAATTATATTGTTAATGGAAAAAAATTTCTAAAAATTAGTAAACTGGTTTCTTAAAAAACGGTACTATAATAGAGTGTCATCGTTTTTTTCAAATTAATGCTTTTTTTTAATTGTGTATGAAATCTAAACAAACGAGTCTCAGGAATTGATATAATTTGAATTCAAAAATGTATTGTAATTATGTTTACAGCTTTTATTCTCAATATAGAATGTTAGTAATTTTAAAACAAAATTTATTTTTAATTATTTTAAGTATAAATAAATTGAATATCTGAATTACCTTAATAAATTCATATCAAGATAATACTAATATACAAAATATATTAATTAATGCCTTGTTAATTCATTTTTAACGAAGAACAAATAATATAAATTATAGGTAGCATAAATACTGCAAGAATGATGCCAAAATTTTATCGCATTGACAAGCTAATATTATTTAAAGATGTAATATAAATAAAAGAATGGCTGAAATATAAACAATTACTGTTCTATATACATCTCTTAAATGTGATTAACTTACATATTTTAAATAAAAAACCTGTTAATCTTCAACAATTATTTGTTTTTAGGTTTTGTGTTACTTATTTTTTCTTATTACTTATTTATCTACACTTTCATTTTCTTTCTTAACATTTTTTTTTGCTATTTATTATTATTGCTCAAAATTTAGAAAAATATTTTTTAATTTTTTTAAATTTGCTGTCTTATGTATCATAAATGTTTTTTAAATAGATACACAAGTAAGACAAAAATAAACATTGCTAAATTCCCGCTTTTCAAATCATTACAATCTTTTTGAGGTATGTGTTTGACAGCTTATTTATGCAGACTAACTGTGTGGAACAATATCAGATAAAACATCGGAAATTACCTGCCACTGACTTTTACAAACCGAAATTGACGCTTTTCCATTGTAATTATTTTTCCTTGACTTCGGAACCGAGCTTTTCTGGGTGGCATTGAGCACAAGCACCAATGCGCAATTACCCGCCCCTTGCCCGACGTCACGCTTGACGTCTTACTCCAAATTCTATAAATACTGCCTTTTGCAAACCCCCCTGCTCTTCACATTGACTTCGTCGTGACTAATTACTCCGACGTCCAATGGTTTCAATGACCCACTTTTGAAAAAAGAAAAAATACTGTGTAACAGCAAAACAAATTTGTGCAACAATCCTACCCTACGCCCTGATAGTTTCTCCACTGGTTTCCAAAATTTGTCTGATTTTTGACGAGAAAAAGAAAAGACACAATTGTCGTAATGAGAAAAGTGTCTTTTTAACTTTACGCAATTCAGGCACAATGTCATGGCAAGATCGATATCTGGTAATAACGTGTTTTTCTCCCTCGCTGTCCAGTTTACGGTCCGCCGGATTTCCTGACCTCGTTTGCTTCCTGCCATCCCCAGCATCTTCATCAAAATCCACACCCAACCGGTCTTGGATTTCACATCCTTGACGAAAAAACTCCAGGTTGTTGTGATTGATAACGATTATATAAAGCAAAGAAGCTAATGCCTAAGTTTTGATTAATTCAAGTGCAGTTTGTTAGAAGTATAGATTTCATCTCATTAGAATACAAATCTTTTATCAATCTGAATTTTTTTCAATCATTATATTGACAGGTCGGTATATATTTAGAAACACCTTGAATTATGTCATGGTGAATTGAGTGTCTCATTATTACAAAGAAATTACCATCCATTTCCATTATCGAAGTCGATTTCGTAGTCTAGAATATTTTTGTTGTTGTTGCTTGCTGGAATACTATTTTATATTCAAAATTTAACATTAATGCTTTGTTAGTTGTATTTATTGAAAATTCCTTTAAATGGAGCTTTTTGTTTTTCTGAAGGAAAGAGAAAATTATTAATATATATTTTTTTTTCTGCACCATAAGAAATGTGCAAAGTTAAATTATCCTTATAAGTTTACTTCGATATTTATTTGATTTATGGTAATTAAAACATTTCTTTTGTGTTGAAAAAAGAATATTGAATCTCACTTATGTTGCTGAAATTTAGTGTAAAATCATTTACTAGTAATTTTCATTTTCAATCTGTAATATTCGTAACTGTAATATCCAATCTATATTTTCCAATTTGTAATATCTGTGGTTTGAAACTCTAGTCCGAAACATCATAATAAAATGATGTTTTAGGATTTATTTATTTTATTATTTTGTTGCAGTGAAAACGAGTATACAAAAGATGTATTTAATGTCGCTGCAATACACGTGTTTATAATAATTATTAAAACAATGAAAAGGATTGTTGTGAAATAAATGTAAAAAAATGTTAGAAAATTTATTAAAATTAGGGGGAAAAAATACATGAAAAGTAAAAATATTCCTTAAAAGCTTATTGTTTGAATTTTAAAGTGATGGTTTGTACAATTATATGATCGAAGTTATTGAAGAAAATGTTTTAAGTTTTTAATTAATTTTTAAAATATTTAAAAATTATATTCTTCTTTAAAACCCCTAATATTAAAATATACTACAAATATTAATTAACAATCCATTAAATATTTAATTAAAATGTCGAAAAGCATTTTTGAGTGAGCATCTATTATCCAAGAGGTAACTACATGCCATATATTTAGCATTCTGCTCTACAGTGCTTTTTGTTTTGTTTTAAATTTGTAAATCTCAATTTGCTAACATTTAAAAACATTTAAAAAATTGCAAAAAAAACAAAACAATTAACAGTTTTTAAAATTGTATGTAAAATTATTTATTACAAGTTGACCTCAGAAATATGATCTTAAAAATGTCATTTGCGATTTTAAAGGAAAATATAAAGCTTAAGTAACATTTTTCTTTTGCAACTGTATTTGTTGTAATTTTTTAATACTGAAAAACAAAACAAATAATTAATTAAAATTATACAAATTATTTGACTACTTAATTTATCTAATTGACTGCTTAATTATTAACAAAAAAACTTAATGAAAAAGCAGTTATTAAAAATCTACTTAGCATTGATTTTTGTTCACAATTTAAATAGTAGCTACTATTGATAGATACATTGTACAAAAGAAAAACAGCTTCTGTTATCCATCGTTTTATTTGCGAATGAACAACAGCCTGCTATATAAAAAGGATTTACAAGACAAAATGCTGAAATAACGTACGTCTTAAATCATTTTTGACGGATACGAAACAGAATAAACGAATCAAACACTCCGCTACAGATGTTAAATTCTATTGTTTTGTTCCATCTATTGCTCACCGAGCATTCCCAACACAGTATATTCACTTTTATTAATATATTTTCCAGCAAAGACGAATCGTAAAAGGAGAATATCTTCCTCCGATATAGCGATGTATTATTTATTATGACCAAATGGTCTTTTCCTTTTCGCTGCTTTATCCAATTACCTCGGGTTCTGAGAAAAACCATTTAAACTCTCGTTTACTGCTAATTAAACAGTTCAAGCAGATGGATAACTCGTTGATATTAAGATTTACCACCGCTACTAACAGAACCTTTTTGTTTAGAGTCTTGCTATAAATAATAATCAGAAACCTAAAGATCCAGTACTTCCAAGCTAATTATTTTCAGTTTTATTATTAGTCTGGACTTAAGAGTAACGGTTTCCTTTTGGTGACGTGAATATTTCCTTTCAAAGAAGGTTTTTACTCTTACAATTCATTCTATCCTGTCAACCCGCGATGTGTTTATGCTTGTGTGGAATAACAAATAAATAAAAAGATCGGCGGGATTTTTACCGATTCAGTTTTGTCAATCGGCAGCAGATGGAACCGTTAAACTGAAGGTCTCCCTTTTTGTTACCACATGCCATAAATATCCCACGCTTTCAAATTATCGCATTGAAGAATGATGCATAGGAAAACTATGGCGGGGCTTTTCTTCCCTGCGATATTTTATTTCTTTTAGTCTGCTTCGGTTTTTAGTTTGTCTAGCTTAAAGTACAAATTATTGAAGTATTCTGTCAAAACAAATCGCTTAAAAAGAAATTGTCTCTATTAAGGTGTTTCAAGACAACTTTTTAATTAAGCATGCTTAGAATTTTGTGTACCGAAATGCCATAATATAAAGCAGGGATTTTTAGATGATTTATTTTGAAAGTTATCATGAAGTAAAATTTTTTTTTCTTGTGTACTTAATTCAGTAAAGAAATTGAAAAGCTGATGCTCAATGCTTTTATGATCCACTTGTTAATAGGACTTTCAATTTAAGAAATCCTCAGATAAATTAACCGTTTAATATAATCATATATATATATATATATATATATATATATATATATATATAAGTGCCGGCTTCCTGGCCTGGGGGTAGCGGGCGTCCCGAGTTCGAGTTCTGGATCGTGTATTGTTATTCGGTAACCTGTGTTCAATTTAAGAGGTGTGAGAAAGAGCCCCCTCCCCCCCGTGTAAAAATGAGTTGTGCAAGTGAGTGTGTGTCGTCTTCATATGAGCTAGAAGTCAGACTTCTGCCTTCAGGTACTCAAGGGTCTTTACCCTCAGAAGCTATTGCACAAATTCGTCTTAAAATCGCTGGCTTCATCAGAGGACTTGTCTATGACAAGAACCATAAGTGAAAACACATTGATTTAAAAAATAACATGTTCGTAAAAAAAACGCTTTAAATTGAGGAGTAATAAGCCTAAACAAGCCTTCTAATCAATGTAAAAATTGATATAGAAAGCAAATAAATATATTCTATACTGCCTGAATTTTTCATTTCAGCTTTTCATAACAGCTTTTCTTCAAGAATGCGTATCATTTCTAAAATCTTTCACATTTACTTTATTTAAAGATACATTTTTTTAAAAAATAGGAAGAAGATAAATATCTAATAAGATGCTATGATACTTTTTTTACCAAGTTTGAAAGTTATAGAAACTGATGCAAAAGAGACAAATATACGAAATCCACATTTTACAACATATAATCGAATAAAAATATATATTATGAGTTAGATTTGAAAAATCGCATCTAGAAAAAAATATAGAGATGAAAAGATTGAAATCGCAAGGCACAAATATCTCCTAGTAATTGCTCATTATAGGAATAAAACATTAGACAAGAGTTTAGAAGTAGAAAGATTTTCCCTTTAGATAAAAAAGCTTTAAATTTTTGATCAAAATTGGAGAAAAAATACTTCCTTAAAGTTATTTAATTGTATGATATTTCCAGATACATCAATATAAGGAAATAAACTTAGTTCCAATGAAGTATTCTAAAAAAATGTTGTTTGTTTATCAAAATATCGCATGAAAATTTTGGTATTAATTTTAGTAAACAGTATTCATTTTTAGAATTTAGAAACAATTTATATTTCCCACATACGAGATAGGTAGTGAAATTATATGAAAAACTATTTTACTTACCGTAGTTTTTCAAACTATTATGATGGTATCAATAACAATTGCTTCTTAGAAAATACTTTGGACCCATTTTTGGCGATTAATATATTTTTGTAAGCTTACTTTTGAATACATGTTGAATAATCATTTATCTTAGTTTTTGGATTTCGGCCTCAAGCAGAAAAGCACACATTGTAAATTTAATACTTTCATTTATCTTTATATTAGGAACTTGTTCTTCATACTAAGTTTTTACCTTATGTCATTTAGACACACATTATTGCCTTCGGTTGCGGATTTAAACAGTTTGTGGCCTTAGGAAAGGCACATTAACTTTTAATAAATTAGTCATTATTTAATTTCATATTTTAATATATTTCTGATTAGTTAGAATGTTTATATTTTTTAGGTTGATTTCTTTATTTTATTAGCATTATGAATTTGCTTTTATTTATTTATTAATTATTCATAACTGAATGGTGAACAAGTATGTGCACATCAAAATCTAGACATGCACCCAGGGGTTTATAAGTATTTTTATAACAAAGTGGGCATAATGAAACAAATTCGAACCTGATCAGCTATATTTGATAGAATATTAATATCATTGTGCTATAACTAATAAAATTTCTATATTTATGGACTTATTTTATAAGGCAATTAAGGTCATAAATTCTTTTTATTCCTCCTTTGTGTACCATTCCCCCTTAATTTATCATTTAGAGGCAGCTGCCTTGTTAGCTTTGTTGAAAATCCGCTTCTGATTGTCATTATACAGCATTCAAAATTCAATTATCAAAAGTTAATTTGGATGAAATTCGATACAATAATTAATTTAATTGTTTCAAAAATATATAATTGAATATATATATATACAGTGGCACAAAAAATTGAGAGTACACCTTTCTTTTACTTGATAAATCCGACTTCCAATAAAAATATCACATTACCGAGAAATGCAAACATGTTTTTATTTTTACACATGAAAAATGGTTTAATTTAAAGTAAAAATAAGGTACAATCAACAAAAAACTTTTATACTGAAAAATTTCAGAAGCATTTTAAATAAACATACTCAGATTCTTGCCTCAAAAAATTGAGAGTACACCTATGAAATTTTTTCATTATCTCGAATAAAAGTAAAGTGTCACATCTAAGTTGCATGCCTTTTGACTTTTATGATGACCTCTAAACATCTTTGTACCGATTTATCCAATTTTTATTGAAATCTGACGATATTTTACCCCGTTTTTCTTATTAGAAACAAAACCCATTTAAAACAAGTGCTGCAAGAAGTGTTGTATTCTGAAGAAAGCACTGGTCCACCCTGGACTGTCTAGTCAAGTATGATAGTGATGAAATCTTTAGAATAATTCTTTATTGTTGTAGACTCTTGTAATTATTTTTTCACAAAGACATCATAAATCTTATGGAATGAAAATTTAATTTAAACTAAGATATTTATGTAATAATTAAATTATAACAATAGTAAAGCATCGTCTTATCATCAATAGCACATAATTTTTTTCGATTTCGGAATGTTAAATCATATCAAAATCAATGAAAATTCAGTAACAAAATTCCATGTTCATAAACAAGGAACCAAATCAACTAAAAACAAAAATCTACTCTGTAAAGAAAAAATTGAAAACACAGTTACAGATAATACAACAACAAAAAAAAAATCAATAAATAGGACAAAAATGTGAAGAAAAAAAAAATATTACATCCCACCGACTGACATATGAATATGCATCCGAGCGCGAATAACGGTGAACAATCCAAGTTTTGCAAGAGGATTAGCACCTAAATAATCTCTGCATTTCGTTTTAGTTCAATAAACTTTTTGCTCTCTCATATGGAAGCACTTGAGCTTTCTGCAACACTCTTACTTTCTAACGGGGAGATTGACAAATATGTTTCACATGGATTCTTTTCCAACAAGTCGTGACCTTGAGAGGGATAGAACTCACGAAATAGTTCTGGCACGGTTTGATGATTGGAAATGTACTGACCAAAGTTAAAGAGAAATGCCCCTGATGGTATCTTAGTAGTAGTGATCTTGAAGGCTGGTCGGTGATTAGAAGGGAGATAGACACCCGTGGCATTTCAATTGTGAGATATTGCTCCGGAGTTGTGTGGCTGCTGTATGAAAAATGAAGGAGTGTTGATAGGTGGTGATGTGAATATTTGGTATTACTCATGTTTCAACATGTTCTCACCGTTTTGCATAGAAAGGTAAGGAGTATCGAGTTTTGTAACTGAATAAATATTAAAAGTATTGACATCAATTTCTCAGAAGATTACACCTATGATAAAAAAAAGTATTTTTATAGATAATTTATGTGATTTGTATGCAAATACTTTATGTTCTACATAATTATTATCAATTTGTTGAAGTGATTATTCAGATAGTAAACAAATATGTATTGAATATTTATTGCAATTTTACTGATTTAATCGTGTTAAAATCACGAGTTTGTAATACCCGATGTATAATATTGATTGGTGTCATTTGAATTATAATAAAAATGTTTCAAAGTCGTATATTCAGTGTAAATTTGATATTAAACGTGATTTACGTTTTTTTCGATGTATATCTGTAAAAAGTAATCAATTAAATACATTGCGTATTAAACATTTAGCAGATTTTAACATTTTTCATTTTGCCGGACCAAGTAAGTTAATTGTTAAAATATTTATCAACAATGAAATTATCTTCGAAACTATGCGAAATTTAATAATATTTTATTTGATTCGAGGGATTTGTATTTTATTTGATTTTATCACTTACTTAAATCAATAAACATTTTCAACGCTACCGACGAAATAAAGACAAATATCAATTATTCCGATTGTTGATATTTTTTATTCAAAAAAGTGAAGGTATTCTTCAGATATGTAATAAAAAATTCAACCTATCTCAACTGGCATAAGAGGTAAATTTCAATCCACAGAAATCTTTAAATGAAAATATCTGAAAGACAAGATATCTCGTCGGTAGCGTTGAACGTGTTAAAAGTATTTAAAAAAACATCTCCCTCTGTTAAGCAATTTGCTTACAATCCACTATTCAATGTCGGTAGGTAAAATTACTTCAAATTATTTAAGTATAAATACAATATTATTTGGAATAAAGAACACTATTTATGAAGAAATGCATCAAAAATAAACGATTGATCGATTCTGATTAAAAATAAAATCTAATTTACTATCAGCTCCAAAATATCAGAATTTCCTGAGTTTTAGACATTATGTTTGAGATGGAGTGAATGATAAGATGAAGCCTAAGAAACTATGCTCTCGTTTTATAGTTTACTCATATTAGATCGTTCATAATATCAAATTATCAAAAGACATAGCTTTAGTAAAATAATTTTACATGCATATAATTTTATTTCTGATTCTTATGTATTTAGACAACGAAAGTGTAGTTGAAGTTAACTCTGGGAAGTTAAAGGAAGATTTTTTTAAATGAGCTTTGCTTATCAATATGCATCTTCTGCTAAAAGATAATGCAACAACATTTCAGTTTCAAAGTTTTGATTTTTTTTTAAATTCCTTTAATTTCTAATAAAAAAATAACATTAACTATTATTAGTGAATTTCAAACTTTATAAGTATTTCCGTTGGTGTAAAAAAATGCTGTATGAATTTTACTATTCGAAATGTACTCTGTTCAGAATGCTGCAAGTTTTTGTTTTTGTTTGCTTGTTTGTTTCGATCATAAAAACTCGCTACCACCGAAAGTCGTTTACAGCAATTTATGTAAAATCTTCTGATAAACCTAATGATAAATCCTTTCAAAATATGAAAAGAAGCATTAATAATACCAACGTATTCAAAGGTTACCAATGTTTACCTAATGTTCTTTTTATTCAAAACCATGAGCGTTTTTTAATTTTAAATTAATTTTTTAGTATTCGAATGAAGCGATCTGACTGATCTTTAAATATAAAACAAGTCATATTTCTACTTAATATTCTTCTCAGATAGCTCTATTTTTTAGCTATCTTCATGAATGTAAACAAAACACATTTTCTCTCTTTTGCAGTGTCGCCCGCGTGTGAAGGATTCGGAGAACGGCGGAGTCGCATGGAGGCGCAAGAGCAGTGCCAAGCATCCCCGCAGACGATCCTCCACTCCGCCCACGCCCAGACCCACCCTTTTGCTACCCCCCATGCGGTGCACGGGAACTGCACTCTGCTCAGACTCCTCCACCACCGCCCCTGTCGTCACCACGAGGGTGCAACACAGGGAGCTCACCGAAGCCACCTACCTCACTCTGGTGAGTGCATTCACCCCGCGCATTTGTATACCCATTGTGCCACTTCAACCCTTTCAGAAATTATTTCAGACTTTTAGCCCCTCGCTCTGACACCACGTTCCTCTTTTCTTTTATATATATATATATATATATATATAGAATCTTTTTAATATCTGAAATCAAAGGGAAATAAAGATTCTTTATAGTTTCATTCATAAATACTATTTATTATTGAAATTACATGTTTCTGTGAAAAGTAAGTAAATAAAGATGACGGTAAATTCGTTGAATTATGGGAAGTAAAGGCAGTAACAAAAGCAGAGTAGCAGTTTCATGGGAACTGAAGCTATGTGTTATTATTTTTTCGTATGCAAGGTTCGAACTCGAGATTTTGACAAATTTTCATGTTTCAGACCTCCCTAGGTTCAAAAAACACATTTTTGAAAAATGTCTGTCTGTCTTTCCGTTACAAAGATAATTCAAAAACGCTTTGAGCTAGAATGGATGAAATTTGGTATGCGGTCTGTTGATTTCTAACAAATTTTGAACAAAATTCATTGAATAGAAGTCCGTTAGTTTGGCAATTCTAATATTGAACACGATAATTTTCAAAACGGAAAGATCTAGGCAGATAAAATTCAGTACACGGATTTAACACCTATAGTGTAAATGACTATCAAATTGTTAGCCATCTCCCAAGAGGGATTGATCGTCTTTCGGTTTGTATTTTCAGAAACATATGAACGCTATAATTCAAAAAACACAATGCCTGAAATATATCAAATTTGGTATGGCATTTTCGTACTACAAGTACAGTCTTATGTCAAATTTTGATTTCAATCGGTCCGAAGAAAAACACTTTTAAAACACAAATTTGCTTTTCAGGTACCATTAACTATATGTCAAGGATTAATCACCAAAACAATTTGCCATTACGCGACAGATAAAATAAAAATGCTTTATTCACATCAAAGTTTGACATTTCACAACTATTGAACGTCAGTGTCATACAAATGGTTTTCTGGGATGACATCTTCTTCAGAAAGGGTAAGAGTAATCTTTGAAGTAATCACTGGCCTTGTTTTACAAATATTTTCAATACGTAAATTTATAATAATAATATATGGGTGTAATGAAGCAATAATACAATTTTAAAGACCTCAGCGTCTTTAAAATTATTTCATAAAATACTTCATTTCTGATTACTTCATAAAATAGAATTTTTGAATGAAACAGAACATTGATTATGGATTTTTTTCATCAATCATCTTAAATAAAAGTTTCCTAATCATGATAAATTACATAAAAAATAAAAGAAGGTAATAAAAATTTTTTAAAAAATACAGATACGAAGTTATATATAGAATATAATGCATAGTATAAAAGTAAAACAAATATTGTCGAACAAAACAAAATTCGAATGTACCATTGAAAATAAAAATGTAAATAAATGAGAAAGAGTGATTTCCCTGAAATTTTTTCGTATTTTGTTTCTAAAAAATGTTATATTATTCCTTTCTTGACGCAATTATCCCACATCCACTTTACAAATCTCGCAAATTTGTGTCCCACCTCTTGACCTTTTCAGCATTCATGAATTGAAGATATTATAAATGTTGATTTTAAAAAATATTATGAATGAATTGAAGATATTATATATCCTGTTGATGAAAGATAATTTAGAGACGGAATTTTCATTTCAAATATCGGTAAAATAATAATAATATTGGGAAGAGAAGCAACAATTTTTTAATAGGCAAAAACTGCGACACTTGAAATATGTATACCCAGCCGAGTCGAATGCAAACGATGCAACGACACAAAATCCTGTTTCAGGAAACCTGTAGCCATTTATTGCGAAAAAATTGTGGGGTTTGTTTGTTTTTTAGCTTTATTTTTAATCCAGAAATGCATATATTTGTATATTACCCCGTGATTTTTAGCACAAGTAACGCTATCCAGTCCACGGTCAGGTTAGTCATTTTCAGTCTCGAAAATAGCTGGCACCTATATCTAATCTCAATGGATTACTCAGCACAATTTTAAACAGTATTTGAGGAAAACTCAGAAATTTGTTGAAACACATTTTGAAAATTATGGTATAGAAATTTGTTTTTCTAAATCATATTTGAAAAATTTTGAATAATGATATAGAAATTTATTTAAACAATATTCTCAACAAATCTGTTTTTCATTGTATAATTTCTATGCTATATTTCGATATTTTTCAATGTACTAAAAAATGTGCTCCGATTAATGGGCTGTTCTCCTGTTAATAGCATTTCAGACATGATTGTCAAAGATCAATTAATGGAAGTTATAGTAGAAAATCTCATGCACATTGACAGAGTACTTAAGAAATTTTATGTTGTTTATAACACTTTAGAAGTAAATATATATTAATATTAAAAAGTTTTATTTCCTTTCAGTTTGATGGATCTTATATATCTGTAATTTTTGTGAACATTTAAATCAAAAATAATTACTAAAATAAATAGGGATTCATTTAATAACAGAAAGAAATCAGACTTGACTCATGCTTGGAACAACAACAAAAAAGAAAATGAGGGGCTGAATTTGATAAAATAATGAATTCTGTCAAGTACAAACCCCTTAAAAGTAAAATATGTATGACTAAATCAACAATAAAGTGAATAAATCTATCAAGAAAATATTAGCAGACCTCAGCTCAGTACAATCTACCATTAGAATATATAAATGAAATGTAAGGTTTTCAATCCATTAACTACATTGTTTTCAGGATTCATCGCAATAAAAATAATCATTATAATTTGATTGAAGCAAATGACAATCTACTAACAGAAGAAAAATATTGGAGAATTCAAATAAAAAAAAAACTGCTGAATAGAAGAAAATAAGAATAATCTGTATCTGCATTCATAAACATTTCTAGATATTCTCACATTCATTTTTCGCAAACATAAACACTCACCAAAGGCAGATATCGGACAAACGCCAAGAGAGCTTTACGCCCATTTTTAGATTATTCTAATATAAAGAGATTCAAAATGTAACTATTCATAAAGATCAAATATATCCCATTTCGTGTAGATTTTTTATAGTAAAAATTTTATCATTACAAAGGGACATAGAAAACTGAATTAAATGTCTACCTTAGAAAATAATTTTTTTAAATTTTTTAACTCCTTATATTTTTTTAAATGCGATTTTTTTCTTTGTAATAGGAAAACAGTTCTCACACTCAACAACTTCCTCAGCCTTCTGCTCCAAGTCCTGGTCACCTGTTCTACAACAGCGAAGACCACAGCGACATCACTTTCATCGTAGGTCAAGAGGAATGGAGATTTCCTGCCCATTCCTTCATTCTTTGCAAAACCCGACCAACACTGTCCGCTCTCTTGAAGGCAGCTCATGGGGATCAAGCTGAAGAGCTCATGGTCCGTCTCAGCAGCGTGGATGTCCAGTCAGAACCAGTTACGCCAGTCGTTCTGAAACTTCCCAATCTTCAACCGGAAGTCTTCGAGCAAATGCTCAGGTGAGTAATTTTGAAGAGACAGATACATGTTTATGTAATATTAAGATGAGGATAATAAGTTAAAACATCTTAGGAAACGCAATTTAGGCACTGAACCACATGCTGATCATAATATATTATATGAAAAATTGTAAAACTCCAGACATTCACGTTGAACTGTTTTTGCAATCGAATTTGATGATTATATGATTTGATTCAAAGTTATAATCGATGAATTGAAGAATGAAAATACACTTCAAATTGCAGTGCCATACTTTGGAATTTATTTAGTATTTATATATAATGATTTGTAATATTTCAAAGTTAAACCAGGGTTTCTTAAACAGTGGCTTGAAGCATCAAATAGAGTAGAATTGAACAAAGCAAGAACCATGAAAACTTTCAAGATGTCTTCTTTCAGTTTCTTCAATATTTGATAACAAATGATGTTTTATAAGTTCAAAATATTGTACAATATTCCCTCATTGTTTCTCCTCCTAAACGCCACATTATATTGTAATTATATTATGCCAATATTATACAACAACTTGTGCTATAGAGGTGAAAAAAATTAATCATATATAATCATATATTGAAACTTTCCCATGACATTTATGTATCTCATTAAAAAAGGAATATATTCTTTCTTATCATTAATAGTGCAACTCTAATTCGCAAAATTATGGGACCGTAAAAAAATGGATCACGACTTTTTTTTCTCTCTTGAGAAAAAATTTTAAAAAGAAAATATTCAAGATACCTTGAAAGACCGTTCTCTCTTTTGCCAATAAAATTTTCAAATTATTTGGTTGGCTTATAATGGTTTGAAAACTGAATATGCAACTCTTACCATATAAAATTTAATCCTTTTTTGTATCATGTAAAAAGTATAGAAAGGTAAAAGGAATTAGCTACGAAATGCAAATCAAAGAGATACATCTTCCGAAAATGCAATTTACTATGCATTGCTTGTTAGTTTATCTATATTCATACGCCTGTTTTAGAAAAAAGACATTAGTGCTATTTTAGAACGGCCCTCGTAATTTTGGATTGTGTTCAGATCAAGCGGACGACTCCTATCTCTTTCATCAAACTTCCTCTTACACCAACTGGATAACGTTTGATTTTGATGGATTTTGCTTACATCTCCTCACTTGTACAGAAATTCTTTGATGGAATCGGGTTTCAAACTTGGAACTCTCCGTTCCCAAAGTCAAGACCATTTCAACAGACGACCACAATCCCGTTGGCATTAGACTTGGACATCGGTTTTATATTAGAAAGAGCATATTTATTCTTTTCTTTGCATGTTTATTCATGAAATTTAATTTGGAACAAATTAAACATTTGATGGTAATTTTTTTAATGTAATGATATTTTTTATTTGTCTTTTTATGCGGAAAGGAAGTATCGAAAGAACATAAAATGAATAACTTGTAGAGAATTCAAGATCATTTGTAAATGTTTGTATCATATTCAAAGTTTAAACTTTGTCTTTTTTTAAATTGTTTAGATACATCTACACGGGTCAAATCACTTTCCTCACTGTTGACTCAACTCTGCGTCTTCTGCATCCCAGCCGAGTTTACCATCTTCCTTTACTCACCACTCACTGCTTAAGCCACATTTCAAAAAACGTCAACACTTCAAATGTCCTCATCGTCCTCAGCCATCTACTCTGCCCAGAAGTTCATCATCCTTCCAACGACTCCGTGCCTCTCGAAGAGTGTCACGACAACGATAATGAAAGGAACGAACTGGTTTTCAAGTGCTTCCTAATTATCGACCACCATGCCGATGACGTCCTCCAAAGCGAACTCTTCGAAACTTTGGAACACGAACTTATGGTGGAGATTGTAAAAAGAGACACTTTACAAGTTAGTTCCGAAGCGGTTGTGTTCGATTCTGTGATGCGATGGGCTTGCAGAGCTTGCAAGAAACAGAGGAAGGAACTGACGTCCGAAAATAAATGTTCTGTTCTGGAAAAAGCCCTCTACCTAGTCAGATACCTCACGATGACACCAGAGGAATTCCTTAGAGGTCCGGTCAGCCATGGTATCTTATGCAAGGAAGACAAAGACCTGTTTTTGTCCAAGCTTAACAATCCTACTTCAACAAGCGTAGGTTCTCTTCCAGATCGATGGAATGGATGGAAGATTGCAGAGAAACGTCAACCGCATCAGAATCTTTTATCGTTATCGTCGCCAGAAGTAGCATCGTCCAACAATGTGGACTTAACTGTAATGCCGTCTAATTCTGTTCAATCAGTGAATACGAATGTGAAAAGAACAGAACGTAAGAAAAAGTCAATGTCCAAAAAACTACTTAATGGAGTGGGGGATCTGGTCATATGTGTCATTCAGTTGCTTGATTAAAGTAATATTTTTAATGCTTTATAGCTTAATTAGTGTGAGATTGTATTAGCATTTTTATACATTTTTCAAATGTCTTAACAGTATTTTTATACTATTTGTCAAGTAAATAATATGCTGTGATTTTAAGGCTAAAATGTAATGGAGAAATTAGATTATTACAATTAATTTTTCGGTGCTAAAGAATATAAAATGTGCTAAATGTTTGAATTTTGTTATACAAGATATGAAATAAACATTTTCTTTAAAAAAATAAAACAACTTTTAGATGTTAATTACAAACAGAGATTCTTGAAAATATGCATTCGAGTCATCTGAATTTAATGTTTTCTAAAATTGATATAGTCTTCTGTTACTATTTTTCTTTTATGGTATTGTAAATATGATTTGAGTGTAAATGATTGAATATATATGGCTTAAAAAAAATGACAAAGTTATTTGTTTTGAAACTTTTTGTTGTTTTATTAAAAGAAAGCAATTTACTATATTCTGCATTTTGTTAAAATTGTTACAACTTTAATAAGAGTATTAACTGTTACCCAGAATTCAAAACCACATTGTTAAAGAACTCACTAATTTTTTTTTTTTGTATTTTATTTCATTTTTATAATTTGTTACTTTTCATGTATTAAAAAATTATGTTTGATCCTTGCATGCACTAAAGATAAGTAATGGAACATGGAGCTAAAAAAGAAATTTTTCAATGTATAGATTTCAATTTAAAATATTGCAAACATAATAACATACTTTCCTTTTAAAATCTAGTCCAAGTTTTAATGTATTAATGAGAATTCTATTGAAAACAAGCTTTGAAGGGAATATGGGGCAAATGGATTACCAGCTTGTTTTATGAAAAGCTTTCTTTTACTATTACTGTTAATATTTTTTGTGTCAAAGTGCTAGAAATGTAGTTTTTGTATGTGTATATAAATAATAAATGTGATGAAAAAAATAAACATTTTTTTTTTTTCAAAATAAGTTTCATTTTTATTTAATATTGCAAAAAAAGAAAAAAAATTGAAAACAAAATATGAAATTGGAATTGACATTAAACACTAAAATTTGCAATTGAAAAAGTTCAGTATAGAATAATATCCAGTTTTCAAAAAATTACAAGAAAGTTTATTTCTGATGTCATTCTTTTGTTGTTCATAGTCACATGAACAGAAAGTGGACATTTCCAATTTATATCAAATTACTGTTTAAAAAAGAATGATTCACAGATAAGTTTTGATAAATATCAAATCCAGAAATTAGCAACACTAATTTTATCAACATTTTGACAGGTATCTTTCCATCTTTTCGTGTGGGATTTTTCAGTGAGTTTAAAAGAATCACACTTTTATTCCCTTAAACTAGATCAAATATATTGTTAAAAATGTGTCATAAGGTATTAATTGTCTAGGTGAAGCATTTACTGGTTATATATTAAAAATTGGTCCCTTTAAATACAATTTTTAAAAATTCCAGGTCAAAATTGTTTAAAATTTAAAGTATTAAGAAAAAGAACATAACTAAAGTAAATTATCACAGATACAAAATCAATAATTAGTAAAATTTAGATGGTGCAAGAAATATAAAAAGATATGTTACATAAAACTTCCACCACAAACAGGTGAAAACTCAAAAAACTATATAAAAAAGATATAATAATCATTTAGAAACTTCCATTATTATCTTCAAAATTTATAAAGCTCAGACCTTCAAGATCGATAGAAAGAATACAGAGAAACATTTTTTTCAAGTATACCAGTAAAATTCATTATTTCTTAAATAACAAATTAGAATTCATTTCATTAATATACATGCAACTAAAAAAATTAAAAATATTTTATCCAATCAATATTTATTATAAATGGAATGAACAGTATGTTTTTAAAATTTTAAGTATGCACTAAAGTTAAAGATGCTTATATAATAAGAAGTAATATAAAGAAAATTTAAAAAAATTGCAAGACAAAGTTACGTACGTTAATCAACACACAATTAGGATTGAATACAATAATAGAAATGAGAAGATTTTCGATCTAAAGATTACCGATTACAGAAAGAAATGAAATATTTAGAAATAATAATTGGAATAACTTATCCATTGAATTTTGAAGCAAAAATAAGGAATGTTCCTAAACTATAATTTGAAAAAGTTATTGTATTTCATTGTAAAGATTTGGAAATTCATGTTCATAAAAAATAATTAAAATTATTACATTTCATATACTTAAAAAGGAAATGGAAAAGCATATTTAATGAAGATAAATTTCTGAGTTATTAAAATTAAGAAAAATTATAAAAAGATAAATATAGAGTTGAGGGAAAACAAATTTACTAATTAAATACAGAAATTCCATAGTTTAATAATATTTCAGTAGTCTTTCATTCACAAAAGTCATTTCATTAAATCCATCTATTTTAACTTTTACACTTATTTAATAATCATACTGCTTATAGACATCGCAATACGATAATGTAATCAAAATTTTGTTGCTGTATCACAGATAATGCCAATATAAATTTTATAAAAGTCATAACAAATACTTAAGAGAACTTCAATATATTAGGAGTAAATATTTTGACATATTGCATAACAAAGTCAACTTTCTAATAAGGCAATTTTCAAAATTTCATAAAATACTCACTTTTTTAATACAAACTTATAACAATGTTATCAAGAAACATATATAATAATAGAACCAGATGAAGTTTTAAACAATATGTTAATTTTAATATAACACAAACTATATTACTTTTAAATGACTCTCGAAATATATGAAACAATAAGGCATTTTGAACTTAGCCTCATTACTGTAAAATACCTACTTTATTTAATGAATAGTTCCACAGATATACTCACTAAGTAAAATATATTCAATTATTTTTAAAATTTAAAATATCTTAAATTCAGTAAAGATTAGTGTAATTCTAGTTCACCCAGTTTTAATCAAAAAGTAATATAAATAAATGTTTTTAAAAAATGTTATAAAACTCTTAGCCAACACCAAACTGATATTTTTTTTAATCAAATGATCTATGCAGTAAAATAGCAGAAAATAACATAATTATTTATAAAATTTAAATAAGAAATTACAGGTAAAACAAAAGTCACCTTCAAATATTTGAAAGGGGAAAAAACAATAGAATTGAATACATTAAACTTACTTTAGATAAATAACTTGTAACTACTGTTTAATAAACTCTTTAATGTGTAACTAATGCGTAAAATTTATATAAAATACAATGGAAATAAATGATCGTTATTTATAACTAGCAATTGAATATTAAAATCTAGTACATAACTAAATTTTAACTTGCATCTTAAAACGAGCAATGAAATAAATAGACCTCTAAAAAATAACTTGAGTTTAAATTTTAAAATATCTGCTTATAATAAATGCAAAAAATGATATGCTGAAAAAATATCTACCAAAATATAATACAGTGTCCTCGGAAATTTTTTATCATCAGATTAAGGAATAAATAATCACAGTTATAACATCTGGTACTAGCAACATAATATACACCAAGTTAACTACAATTGCACACTATACAATATACACAACTTTTCAAATTTCAATTTTTTTTTTTTCGCAAACTAGCTTAACATTTACATTCAACAAACTGTACATTTATTGCAACTTGGAATATATACATCACCCCTTTATTAGAATTTTAACAATGGATTTCAATGAGCATTTCTTAAAGATTATAATTTTTTAATGCAAACAAAAAAGTTTACAGGAAAATTATTAAACTTTTCTGTACAATCAAAACAGACTTAGGATGACACTTCAGCATTCTTCCCATTTGTAGCAGAAGGCGATGATGACCGATGCTCATCCTCATTCGTTATGAAATTAATGAGGTCTATTCGAGTCACCACACCAATCACAATTTGTTTTGTTTCCATACTTTCTTTATCTGTAACTAAAATAAATAGCTCAATTAATAGTTTGTTTTGAAAACAAATCCTAAAAAAGTACAATTGCATCCTGAATACACAAAAATTCATTCATCACTGAAATTATTAAAACAGAAGCAAATGCCTTTACCACTAATTTATTATTCTCATTACTTTATCAGTTTTGTTTTTCTTTTGATGCTCTATATACTTTATTTCAGGATATATTTTAATGTAGTATTTTTTTAAACACTAAAGAAACAAAAAGTTAATACCAAACCTAACAATGTTTCATTTGACCTACTTGTACTGTCGAATAATGATGTTTATAAGAAACTTTATCCAATTTATAAAACATAACATTTTATTTAATATAAGGAATCTAAAATCCATAAATTAGCAAAACTATATTTTATCTATTTCAATGAAATTCAGTAACTTAAAAATTGCAATGCTTTTTTTTCATGTAGACAATATATCTAGAACGTGTATTTCATCTAAATATATTTCACATTTTGATCTGATTTTTGTAGCTTTATTTCTTCATAATAATTTACACATGTACTTCCATCATAGAGCCAAGTTGTGAACTTCATATCAATCTCACTTCAACTTGTGTATATTTAAGTATATTAATATACCAATATACCTTTAGCATATTGGACCTTTGTAGTAATATCACAATCTGCTTATTTATTATTGGA